>JACXSJ010001316.1:0-99778 GCA_014851325.1 Pentalonia nigronervosa
AAAAAAAACGATTTACTTATGACTTACGAATGACTCATGAACATATTTTGGGGAATTAAAATTAGATATAGATTTAAAATACAATTAGTTAAATTCTGGAACTTCAATCAGCTCCTTAATTAGCTTCAATTAGCCTTCCCTTTGGTAAGTGATAAAAACCACCCTTGTAGTAACTAAAGCTGTTGAACGCGGGTCCTTATTTTGCTTTTATAATTAAAATCGGGCTTTTGGTATAGGTGAATTTCTCTTTCGCTTTTCGGGACTTTCATAGCCGTATGCAGGAGTTGAAACTTTTTGGTCGCAAAATAAAGAGACGTGTGACTGCATGTAAGTACACTACGGATTTCCAAGAATCTTAGCTGTGAGCCAGTAACTATACTGGGAACTATACTATAGTTCGGGGAACTCACGCACTCCAATTATCAGTAACTAAAGAGATTAGGTATTCCCAATGGATATAAAATATCGTCTAAATCCAACCCCCTTAAAAATGGTTCTTTCAACAGTTTTAATACTTAATATTGCTTCAGTGGTACCCTTCAGAAGTATTGACACCTTTATAATTTTTACAATAATTTTAATTATTCACAGGTGTAAACGTATACATTATTTTTGACAATAAAAAACAATTTATGTTTTTTTTTTTATTATTTAATTAACCGTGTCGGGTCAAAATCAATACATATGTTGCACTTGTGAGTCAAGTAAAATGTATTATGGTTTTACATTTAATCCAAAAATATTCTACGTAAAATATCTTTAAATATAATAACCATCATAGTTGTCAAATAAAAATCTTTAACCAAAATCTTTTTTGAACATTTTATAAAAAGGATGGATTAAAAAATGGCGACAACTAAAACTTTTGAAGTGAAAATAATTAATTTAATTTTATTATTAAATAATAATTTTTCTGGATTCTATGACTACAATACTGTCTTCGACATAAACAAAATACTGTTTCGACTTTTTCATACGACGTACCCATGCCTTTTTTTTTAATTAAAACTTTTATAATACGGCGTCTTAGATAGGCAATTTTGCTACACCTCTGTCACTGCTTCAGTTTTCCTGTCTCACACATCTTAAGAGGAGGCAATACCTCCATGTTTTGTCTCCCTCTTATAGACGTACAACATAACAATATTTTGAGTTCATTAGAATAAAATTTGTGTTTTAACTTTAATATTAAAATTAGTTATCTAGTCGTTAAATTTAAGAATTAAGAATATTATCTATGTTTTTCCCGGTGCGTTTAAAAACTATCGAAATTTTTTTATTTTTAATCCTCCAAAGTTCTAACTAGATTCACTTTCCTATCAGAAAAGATTTTGATGAAGAAAATCGAAGCACATTTACTGCCCTAAAACGTGACGACAGACAAAAAAAACACAACATTGTAAAACCAATACAACCATCACTCTGTTTAGAATTAAAAAAAAAAAAACAAACATTAATAAAATAAGCACATAAACAAAAAAAACACGAACACTTATGACAGCATCAAGAAAAACAAGAAATCTTTAATAATATGAATTGTTAACAAGTTGTAGTGTCAATCAAATGTTTCAGAGAAAAATGTAATTCCTTTTCTACAATACTTTCAACTGTATTACACTACAAGTATCGATTTTCTAGTATTTAGAAATCAACCGTTCATATTTTATTAAAGATCTAAGCTCATAAGTATAGATTTAACACAACATTCTAACTTTATACATGGTGATATCATAATGTTTGCCAAAAGACTTTTAGTTTTTATAGTATATAATAGGAATATTATTATTTTTAGTATGTGCGTGTGTAGTGTATTCGTATAGGTAAACGATTATACGTTTATTGTATATATACAATAAATAATATATAATAAATAAAATACACATTTGAGGTTTGAAAGTTTGTAAAGGTTAAACTGAAGTTTATGTAGTTTATACTTTGTATAGTCTATCCTGAATAAGTCTAGCAGATGAGGCTAAAAACATTTAAAGCTTTACCCCAATTCAACGGATTTAATTCATAAACAAATTGTTGTACTAGAGCAACATCGAATAGTAACTAGGTCTAAAAACAAATGATTAAGTATTTAGTGAGATAAATTATAATATATAGGAAGTCACTCATAAATAAAGTTTATTATATTAATACTAATCATATTGAGCAACCATTATTTTGCTTTTGTTCAAAACTATTTAAGTAGTTCACTTGAAAACCAAATGCGGTTTATGATAACATTTATGAACCACCATTCTTCAACAAACATGTAAAGCTAATAGTGTTGTATAATCATGTTAACATTTAAAAATGTTCAAAATTATAATTTTAGTGGTAGTAGAATATTTCGTGGTTCAATGATTAATATTTTTTGAATTACAACATTAAAATAAAAAAAATTTGTTTGATATGAAATCGTTATGTCAACGCTTTAAAAAATAAAATATGTAGCTTTACGCTAAATTTTGTTTCCATTTCAGTAAGAACAACTGATAATTTATCTTAAATTTAAATTTTAAGTTATATTAACTTAAATTAAAAACTGCGTGCATTTTTAGCTATAGAATAATTCACAAAAAGTTCATGATTTTGACGAATTTCTTCCGAATTGTTACTTGAGAAACTTAGAAAAAATAATTACGTCTATATTTTTGAATTGCTTGATAAAAAGCTTGAAGGTAACTTTAAATTATCAAATTTTTAAACTTTAGAACTTACAAAAATAATTTTTAACTACATAAATCATTAAGAGACTATAAAAAAGTAAAACATTTCAAATGCCTTTAAAAAGCACAAAAATATTTTGTAAATTATATCACGCTAATAAAATTTGTTTACAAATATTTTAAGCTTTTATAGGTATTTATTTTTGAAATACAACAAAAAGACCAAATTGGTTGAAAAATAATATTCTTACGCAAATGTTCATGTCTTACCGCAACATGTTTTCTGTTTTTCCCAATTTTATTGTAAAATACTGTGAATTTTTATATTTTACTTTTCGCCCTTCTTTCCCTTCTACTCTTTATATAAACTAGATCCTATTTTTCACCAGAAATAACTCTTAAACATTTGCACTGCTACAAAGTCTACAAACGCAGGAAAAATACCATACGTAGTGGATCATTGTAAATTCAATTCGTTCGTCATTCCACTCAGAATTCAAAAATCATTAAATATTCAAAAAGCACGATATTTGAAATGTATAATTGATTGCATTGCGACAAGTTGGTAGAAAACGCATCGACTTTGTACTGTTACGTTCAATTATTGAACACCACACCATAGTACAAAAATTAATAATTTGAAACGAATATTATTGTACAGGCGGACTATTAAGGTGACAACACTTCTTTTAGTACTTGAATTATGCAAAAATTAGAACGGGAGATGCAAAAGTGTAAAAAAAATGTACTTAACTGAACATTTAAATGACTTACTAATTAGAATAAAATTATAAGGAGTACGCATAAATATTTTCTAAAAAGAAGAGGAACTCAGCTCCCCGCCCCCTAATTTTAAGCACTTCCTCATTCTGAGTATAATAAGTTTTACGCAATAACATTGTAGAAATATTATTTCGAATCGCCGTTAATATAATCTGAGTGCACATGTCGTTGGGCAATATATTTAATATGTGTGTAAGTGTATAATGCAGTGCGGTTATGAGCAAAAGTACTTGTATTTAAAACGGAATTAACGTAAAATAATTATAAGTTTATTCAAAAGCTGAAAATAATATACGTGCAATAATCAAGGGGGAAAATGTAATAGGTAATTCTGCGTAATATAATCATACAGTATACGGATAATACGCCGTGCACAATGGATGTCAAGCATACTGTTTGTGATGGGATGACGAAAGAAGAGGTAAAGAGTGTTGTCGGTTAGAGAGAATCCGAATAGCTATACCGGAATCACCTCCCCCCCTCCCACCCGTCAGCATTTTCACTGAAATCTTTACCCCTTACTTCCGGTCGGCTTCCGTCGTGCCGTGCGGCCATGCGACTGCGCGCTGACGTCACAGCGACGGCGAAACAATACCGGTAATAATAATAATAATAATTGATATTCGCGGCTTGCGTCGCACGCGTGTTTTCAGTATAATATATTTTAATATGTCGTGCCGGGACCTCCGCCTCCACCACCTCCGTCATCGTGTCCCACGCGGTCTTCTTCCTTTGATCGCGGCTGCGACGACGGCCCTTAATGCTTTTCTGCCAAAATCTCAAAAACTGCCACCCGACCCGCTGCCACGCGCGACCTTTAAACGCAAGACAACGGCGGCGACGGTAATCATGAATTCAATTCGACTCGCATAATGCGTTTTATAATATCCTCTTGGAAACGAGCTCCTCTTACGACTACACTATACATACTATTATTATTATTATTATTATTATAGTCCGCGACACACGTGTAAGACAACACTCGCTACACGCGCAAAACCGCTCAATATTATCTATGTATATTATTGCGTATATTTATCGAGACTCGCTTTTGAAAACAAAATTTCGTTTTACAATTTTCACGTTTATCGTTCAGAATTTAGACGTTATACATCTTTATCACGTACGTCGTGATTTGTTAAAACTAAAAATCTAATGCGGGGAATGGCTGGGATACAGCATGTTATAACGAATTTTTTGATTGGTTGTTACGATAAAAATTAATTGCGTGGACCAAATAATTCTACGAAATTATTATTACGGCTTTTACATAAATAGATTTTAAATTATTTCGTTTTGTGTTATTTTACGTTTAATGATATTCCATATAATATTTCGTTTTTGTGTTATGTTCTGTTTAATGATATATTAGGTACACATTTTGTTAATCGTTATTGTGATATTTAATTATTTTTGATTACCGTTTTCCGTTTTAATTGCGTTTACAAATTTCGATCGTTTCTTGTCGTGTATAACGCTATTATAAATTATAAGGTTTGCCAACCCTGATATGTACATAATATATGTGTGATCGAAAAACTTTGGTACAAATGCAACGATGATCGGTTTACGATTTTTTTTCCCATCGAGAAAAATATATTATATCGTTTCTTGTGTTCAGACTTTAAACCGAGTTTTAAATCTGTTTCTGATCGCGGTGACTCCCGGCAAGATAATGGCCCAGTATTTCCGCTTCGAAATCCAAATGTCGACGACTCGTAATGTCCAAAAGCGGTCAACGGATACCTACTTGACAGTAAATGTGAAATAAATTATAGATCTGTGCCATATATGTTTCATTCTGTAGTTTTCGCGTATAATGATCGTAGCAAACGTTAAATATTTCGTTGATAATATTATGTAGAACGCATTGGTAGTTGACATCAATCCTAATACTACCTTCGGATCAATTAAAATTCTCCAGACATTTTGCTTAACCTATACGAAATATTTACTTAAAATATTTCATTTTAAGAAAGCGGCGTATAAATGTGCTTTATATTTTGAGTGCAAAAATAACGAACCTTTAGAGATGAATCATTGACGAGAAAAGTAATAAATATAGTAACAAGAAATATGAACGATGATTGCGGGTCTCTTAAGGAAAAAAAAGATAAACATAAAATAATGGCTGAAATACAATGGAGATTGTATAGGTAGGATAAAGGATTAATATATGAGGTCTAAGAATTTTAGTCAACATCAATCTTACTCAATATAAGTATGTAGGTAGATAATGGCCAAAGTTTTAAAATAAATCTCTAATATTAAAAGAAATATTCTTGAATAGATGTATGAATGATAGTGATATTCTATAGGTGACTTTATATGTGCTTAAAAACTTGTGGACTTTTGAGTTGTAACTTGAATTAAAGGTTTTTTTGCAGTTTTCAACCACATTACAATTCAAATCATTATCATTCATATTGGCATATTGCATATTATATTAATAGCGTTTGTTAGTATTTTAATTATTATTTGAATAAATATAAACATATATTTAATAACATAACAAATTAAAGTTATATTTCAGAAATATATGCGTATTGTGACGATTCAATTTGTATTATATTTTTGTGGGTAGTTTATTATTAATTTTGTTTGTATGAACAGAAGCGACAGATATTTAATATCGTTTCCTAGTTATTGACTTCTTAAAATAATTAAGAAAAAATTGTTTCCATTCACACAAGTATAATAGATTGTTATGATTTATATATATACGAATAATTATTACTGTGTGTTAAGGATGTAATTAAGGAGGTTTGAGGGGATGGATCTCCCCCTTTGATATATTATAAAATTTTATTCCCGGCTAACACGGTACTTGAAAATATAGTGAAAATGTAGTATTTTGTGTGTAAAAAAATATCTATTCCCCATCCCCTCGGACACAAATAATTAATTATTAATCCTAGGAATTATTGCTAATTGTACCATTGCTTTGGATACGACTTATGTAAATGAATATTTTCTACTCAAATGATACATTTGTGCAGTACGTAATATACATCAAATGACTTTGATTCGCACACAACCATTCTAGATTACTAAACAAATAAAATCTACAATATTATTAACAGCAGACAAGATGATGAAATATATTACAATAGCTTTGTTTCCCATACAGAAAAGAAATACGTACGAACAAATTAAAAAAAAAAAAAAACATTATATACTGCTGTTACACAATGTTACTAACTCAAAGCAATATGCATTATAATTGCACAAACATTAATCCGACATTACAAATAACTGTTTTCTTGAACAATCAACACTTAAGACCTTAAGGCGAATGTAAATAAATCGTACGTGTATTAAGTATGCATGAGCAGAGTATCCATGAGCATGGGAGGCTAGAGATATTCTGCAAAATGTGTCAGTTCCCTACATCGATTGTCTGAAATTAAATTCGTTTAACTGTAATGAACTACTCTCGTTCAAGATTTCACTTTTATATATTGAAACTTTCAGAAACATACTCCGCTACACAATATGAAATTAAAAATGTATATTGTGATTCATAAATGTTATTTTTTTCTTTTTTTTTGGAACTATCACACATTACGTTTTATATTATAGCTGATACTACACAATCGTGTACTCAGAACTGCACTTTAGTATGAGATCTGCTGCTGATTCCACATAATATATCACCGGTGGATATCGACGGTGACGTCAGTTCGCGTACCGATCGATCGATTACGTTCGATTGCGTGGAAGGCTCACATACTCCTGTCGCGCCCACATCATATAGCTATTGAACCATGACAAATAACGATTATTATTATTATTATTATTATTATTATATAATTGTGGTACTTAACGCATTCCTCGTCTTTCGATCAAACTTTCCGGCTACCCATCACCACCTTAGCAATCTGCACCTACTCCGCTAATGTACAATTATATCATCTCTCCAAGTCGGAACTATATATAAATATAATATATCTAGTGGTGTAAGAGGCCATGTGAAGTGGTGGGAAGGGAATCGCCTGGAAGTTCAGCGAACTCTGTCAGTTTGCAGGCCATAAATTCCGGAAACTCGCCAATAAGAACGAATGGGCTTTACATATGTGTATACGTGCGTGTTTCAACGATGGTGTAGAAAAATGGTTATCTCGCTCTACTTCTAGCCGACCCTTTGTCGTCGATTTCTATTTTTCTCTTTCTTAATTTTTTTTTTTTTAATAAATAATACTCTATTTATAATCTATACAAAAAGGAAAATGAGTAAACATGATAACAATGGATAAAGAAAATATAGCCGATGGGAGTCAGTGAGAAAACTGGTCATCCTCGATACATCTTATTATTTTTTTTAATATGTTTTATTTTGCATTATTATTCACAGAGTGTGTAGTGATCATTTTTTTTTTAAATCTCCTCAGTGGGTTTTAAAAGATTACATACATTATATTAAGAGATTTTGGCTGGAGTTTAAAATATAATATTTTGTAGTTTTGAGTTGCAAATTCTATACTTTAATTTTGATTAAATACCACGGGGCTCCAGTAATTTATGTAAAATAAATTGTCTAGAAAGCATGTATATGTTTTATATAGAGAGCTTGGCTTGACTCCAAATTTGAATACTGTATGATCAAGAGGATATAATTTTAATTTTGATTTTAAATTAATATAATGAGACAGTAGTGAGCGGAGGATATGTAGACATATGTTAGTTAGTTTTCATTTGTTTTGATGTATTTGGCCCAAGTAAACCTTTGTCCAGATGAACTCCTATTAGTTTTTAGATGAGCAGTATAAATTAAATTTACTTTTCCAGTAAAGAAAGGATGGTTTCATTAACTAATTCTTTTAATATTTTGTAATTTATTAAATCATATCTTGGGAATTTATTTATGTAGTCTTGTAATATGTGATTTAGTTTTATGGGGTGTGATTGGCTTGTATGCTTTCGACATGATAGTGGACTACATGGAAATGTTTAAATATTTTTTTTTATGTATTTGGTTTTAAATCTGTATACGGTTGAAAGATTTTAGAAAGATGATTTCCAAATAAATTTACTATTTCGTTGTCGTAAATAGCTAAAGAGTAAGGAGATATTATTTTGGTTCTTATAATTAGGGAACTGTACCTCTTCATATGGTTTAATAATTTAATGATTTCCATAAAGATCCGTTTTTGGGTGTGATAGCTACATTAAGTTCTTAGACACTATTTCTTATACTATTTCTATTTCTTCAGTCGCTCGAACTCGTACATTATCCGATTACGAACCGAATACCTATTATGATAACCTAGGTTTCAATATTAATATTAAATAATTATTATGTAGATATCGTGAAGTGTAATAACCAGAAGTCATAGTTACTGTAAATATAACGAACAGGTTTTTTTTATGTTCCGTCTTCATGTCGATAACACCGTATTATAACACCGTAGTTTACCCTCAATATCATTAAATCATATTTCTTTAAAGGCCGATCGCGTCGGCTCTGGCATGCCTAACTTGTAAAGTCTAATACGACGATCACACGTCTAATTATTATTGTTATAGTAATATAATTATTAAATGACAATCAAAAAACTGTGTTGCTGACGACTGAGTTTTAAAAAATTATCAATGAACAGTAGTGACCGAGATGGTATTTATCCCTAAACGTCCACTTGAGTATAATACAATCGAGTAATATACCTACTAATATTATATGGAAAATGAAACACAAATGTCCAGTTCAGTCAAGAACTAGTCTTCAAATAGTTGCAGTAAGAATACATTTTAACTAAACTAACTTTAGTGTGATCGTAAAATTTTCGTTCATTATTTATTTTTTTTTTTACATGTTTTTTTTTTTTGGGGGGGGGAGGGGGCAATGGTAAAAAAAATACCTCTCCGAAACAAAATATATTGATATACATTTAATAATAAATAAAACATACTACAGAGAACCTCGTCGGACGTTTATGAAAAACAAATATTATATTATTAAATTGATAGAATATTTTAGATATTTATTTATTATTATTTCAAAAACTCTGGAATTTAAATTGAAAATAAACGTCATGTAAAATGTTATATCTAAAAAAACATTTTATTTCAACTTTCTTATTATTCCATTATTATTTATTATATATCACGTTAAGTCGTTTGTAGAGTTATATTTACATAAAAATGTATTTGTTCATAAAGAATACTGTACAAAAATAATATAATACAGAACAACAATATATTTTTCCAAGGGCTTCGAGGGTATTCGCAAAAGAAAAATTGAATAACGATATGAATTCTAAGGAAAATTCAGAATCAAGTCATAGGTCTATATAACTACTCAATAATATTATCCATACTGGTATATTATACAACTAAAACACAATAATTCAGTTTATTTTATTCATGAGAATCGTTTGAGACAATTGTTTTAGCATAATAATAAATTAACAAGTATACCTGCTGACAATAACGTGCGTCATGTTTATTTTGATTTTTGGTTTTCTTTTATTTTCCGTCGCGAGGAATGAAAACGCGTGTAACAATATTAGGTACACGTGCCGTCAAATGAGACAGTTTTCTTTCGACAATCGATATTCAAGCATCATCGCGGTTCATCACATTATTCTGATGTAAAATAATTATATAGGCCAAGTGTATTGTGGAGATAATACTACAGCTTGGTTTTTTTCTTTCTTTTAATTATTTTTTACATAAATTAATTGCGACGTAAAAACCAAACGCACACGATCATCTCAACATTAAAAAGTACTAACATATGATACATTGTTGGGTTTTATGTCGATACATTTCACATTTATTGGAATTTACTCAAGTCGTATAGAAAATACTAAAGTAGATAAAAATATATTTTAAATGTGTAAAAAAAAATTACACATTCAAAAACCGTCGAAGCCGCGTGCTACGTTTTTCTCTTTGTTAATATGAAAACCGAATAGGACGACATGTTGTAGTATTTTCCTCTTGTAATATTATGCAGTCTGGAGAAAACGATTTTCTCTAGGAAAATATACCATTGGCTCGAAGGTAAACAAATCACAACGATTCTGTTATGGTCTCCCAGCAGTACATCGCAAGAATAAAAAAGCCAATGATACGACGCAAAATAATAGAATAATAATAATATGAACAAATTACGAGATCCAAATACTCGCTGCCATCAAATCAATTTACAGGTAACATCAGATATTCCTTTTAAGTGGCTTGCACGTGATGTGTTTTTTTTTTTTTTGCTCAAAAATATGCCTGACTGGAAAATCTCAAACACCTCGTAGAATTTTCAGATTTTGATATTTATTTTTCTCGTTGAAAGAGAAACAATTTTTACAGAGAGCATTGGATTTGAATTTTCAAAATTCTATTTCAAAACTATATAATACGATTTTGAATATGACCAATTTTTATAAGATTTTGTTTTTTTTTTTTTGTAATTTTTGTGCCGAAGTCCAATACGCCTTAAAGAAAATCTCATTAAATCAAACCACTCTTCGAAGCGTGAGAGGTTTTCCTGTAAACCCCTTGTTTTGAGCAAAAAATCACGAGTTTTATTTTTGGTCGGCGGTACCGTTGACATATACAGCGCGTGCATGATAACCAGATATCAACCACATTCACACTAATCATCATTGACGACTAACACAAATGGCGTGAGCAGCAACGATAAAATTGTATATCGCCTAAATACTACCTCCCAATAAAAACACACGAGCAGGGCCCTTAACATGCGTTTATTTCTGGAAAGTATAGAAATAACAATTTAATGTAGTAGTCGGGACAATGCGACCTCAGCGGCTGTAATAAGTCCCTAGCTGGGTTCCAAAAACTATAAAAACGTGTACCTACTGTAAATACAAAAGAACCCGAAATTTAATAGTTGTATTTTCCTACGAAGAAGGAGATAAATAATTAATTAAGAGTTAGTCGGAGATATTTCAAATCTAACAAAATGAAAACAACTACAATACACTAGGCACTTGAAATGTATCACCTTGGCTGCGGCGAAGTTCTATTGAAGTTCTAGACCAGATATAACGCGTGCTGTACAGTGTCTAATAAAATTGGTGATAAAATCGAGTTGTCGAATAAAGCAATTTAAGTTAAATATGTATATATATATATATATATATATATATATAATGTATAATACTTATACTTATGCCCAGTTTTATGTAGATATAGTTATTGCCCAAGATGAATAATATAGAGCAATAGCCATTGACCTAATTTAGATCTCCTATTTTCCACAGACTCATAATCGATAAATATAGACCATTATATTATACACTTTTCAATGTTATTCCTGTGATAGTTATTGTATTATTTTATAGTAGATTTTAATGAACACCGTACTCATATATTATGGATATAACGATGGAGCAACACTCACAGATTTAAAATGGTAACCAGGTTATAGGTTTTATAATATTCGTCCCTTTAATCACCATTAAACTTTAGTCAGCAATAGCCGATTGTTTAATGAATCGTTAATCGTTATAACGACGACTATAAGTAGTGAATAGTTTGTTTTTTTTTTAATTTGAACAAAAGAAAAACAAACACTAAAGCTATTAACATTTTAATTTCGCAATTTTTAATTGAATTTCATATCAAATGAAATATTCTACGCCGAAGGATTTGAATGCCAAATTAAATATAGCAAATAACTCTGCATGAATACTGAATAATTTGGACCATGCGACGTGACCGTTAAAACTTATCAAGAACTTATTATTTCTTAACACAATTTTATCAATATTCATAATTTTTGATAGCAAAAATAAATATGCTGTTATGCCAAATCAAGGTATTTAATTTTAACATACACACACAATTCTGCCACATAAAACCATATAATAAAAATTAACTTTTCGTATTAATAGTTATTAAATTAATTTTGTTTAGTTGATAAATAAATTAAGTAAATATTATATTGCATTCTTAATTACGTAAGCACAATTGCCTAAACACAATTAATTAAATCACACACATCAAATGTATTATTAAAAAGAAATATTTAATTAAAACTTTAAAAAAAATAATACTATTTTCGACAAAATTAAATTAAGTACAAAAATTTAAGCATACTAGCTATGTAATAATTTTCATTCATTAGTCAAATGTAATACCCACTTACTAAAAAACTTTGTCAGTCAATTTTGCACATTTTTCTAGTAGTTTTATTTCTGTTATTTCTTTTATTATAAAGCAATTATAATTATAATTTAAAAAAAAAAATTATTTTATAAAACAAATTGAATAATTTTTAATATTGATGAAAACCTCAATAATAAGAACAATGTCTGCATAATCTATTGCACTATAGAGAAATGTCCAGTTATAATATATTTTATTATAACAATATTAAACTTTTTGACACAAAAATGAATGAAATATAAGATTCAACTCTAGGCTATTGGACTACATCAAAATAAAACATGGTACACTAAAATCAATATTTTTATCGCAAGCTTTTTAAATTAAATACACGATACGGGCTTCAATATTTAACCAACCACATAATATAGATACTGTTACAATAATAATAATATTGTAATTAGAATTAAATTTTAACAATGAAAAAATTCAGATATAACAATGTGACTGAAGAAGAACGAAAATATAATAGAAAAAAGTTTAATCGGTTCAAGGTGAAGGGAGTTGTGAAAAAGACTGACACAATGAGAGCAAACAAAATGGCGACTTGAGTAGAAATAGTACCAATTTCGATGTGTAGTACCCCGTCTTAATATAGAAGTATATATTTGCGAATGAGATTAAGTAGATCATTAAATTTCTATTCAAAAACGAAATTATTTAGCTGACCAAGAGTTTCTCCAGCGTACCGAGAGAATCGAATACGACTTTACGCTATTGTCTGTAGTATGTTCGTGTACACTATACACACGTCGGTTCACTGTATGATACAGCTTGAAAACAAATATGATTTTTACCATCGTGGAAATTAAAATTTAGAAAAGTATTTTATTATTTTTAATGTCAAAATAACGACAGAATAATACGTCATAATCTTGTTATGATATCGTATATTTTAATAATATTTTATGAACTGAAAAACACAGTGGCTTAACATTTATAGAAAAAGCAGTTATAATAAGAATGTATTGCTCCGCGACATATTTTTCTCCACTCTCTGCGATGGCGACAACCGAATAAATAAAAAATAAGAATTACATGGTGACATAAAATCATTACAACATGTCATATTATAACCTTCGCATTTTTCCCTTTTTGTCAATTGTGCGAAGTCTATGCTCAAACACAGTCGCCTACTATATTTTGCAAATTACATGGAATTATTTATGAAAATTAACTCTTTAGGAGATTGCAGTGCACTTCTTCAAAGCCATCTTGATAGATTTGTCAGATGGGGCAAAACACTTGACTTGATACTCAATATTGATAAATGCCGTTCAATTTTCTTCGACAGAGGTCGATCTCCAAAAACTACCACCTATGTAGTAAAATAAATTGGACACATATCAGTTGACAGTATACGTAACTTAGACTTCTTACTCGTACCTTCTCTATTTCCACGTTCACTTACTAATAATATTTCATGCATAGCTTATAAATTACTAAGATTATTTAGAAGAATTCACGGTGAATTTAAGTTTGCCAATTTACCTAAATCCTTTTATTGTGCTCTCGTCAGGCCGATTCTTGAATACGATTCTGTGATTTTGGATCATATTTATGCTGATTCTTGTTATTCTTTTTGAAGGCATCCAAAAGAATTTCCTCGATTTTGTCAATTATACTTAAAAATTCTCTGCTCACCTCACAACTATTCTTCCCTCCTAACTAAACTCATACTAGGTATGTACTTTAGCTGACCTTCGTTACTTTCAAAACATTTTCTTTCTCACAAAACTTATCTCATCCGATGATGATTATCCCTCGCTTCTATCACTCGTTAATTTTAAAATGCCTTTACGCCTCACTAGCTATAAAATTCCTTTCTTTATTCTCCTCTGGTCAAACAATTATATGTCCAATGATCCAATTAATCGACTAATGAAATAAGCAAATGAAGACTCCTGTTTCCTTTTAATATATAATTCTCATTATCTTATAATTATTGTTTTAAGACTATTCTATTGTTATTCCGTATATTATTTTATGTTATTATATGTACTCTTTTTACTTTGACACAAACCTATTTTGTAAATATAAATAAATAAATAAAATAAATATAAATTACATAATTATCATACATATATTGTATTATATAATATTATATTATTATTATTATGTATTATAATAGGATGAACTGGGAACTTCTAAAAATTGTTAAAACGAAATATGTTAGTGTATTTTTGACGCACCACGCCCACGTCTCACTGCGAAATATTCTATCGAGAAATCCTACAAGTCCACGTGATGGATTAACGAATAAATTGTTCAACGGCTTAATAAAGGTATTATATTATACATGTGCGTAGAACGATCTAAACAAAATGCGGACAAAATCGACGCGAAAAAAATAGAAATACTCAGTTAAGACACCGAATTTACTTGGCACGCGTGGAATTCCTTAGCGCCTGCGTCTAGAGGAAAGATGTGGTGGTCCGGAGACGTCTCAGACGTTGATCCAATTCGGATAACCGTCGTTGTAGCAATCATTATCGCGTGCATGCAGAGTCGGCTGAAATGGCGATAAATTCACCAGGAAAACAAATCGCCCGTCGAGCTTAATATATATATATATATTACCTATATAGGTGTGACGATTGATTTTTACGACTGAAAACACAATAAAAAACGATTTGTATTGCATTCGTGGTTGCTGGTGAAGTAACCATACGACTTATATAGATCGAAAGGAGTGCGTCCTGTTTTATGGTTTTTTTTTTTATTATTATTTATGTATAACAGTCATTTGTAAGCAAAATAAGTTTCTTGCATCAGAGTCAATAAAATATATCCTAACAAAAATGTTGTTCAATACGTACTCCTTTAGCAAATATATTATTTTTAAATGGAAAATTGCCTTTTTGATGAACATGAGTTGGGTCGCAATATCATGATATTTCCTCTGTACAACTCTCTTCATTTTTAATACCGTTCTTATTTTGTATTATTTACTCGGTAATATTTATCTTTTAGTATAGATAATATTCAGCTTAATATATTACTAATTCAATATAGATACAATACGTTTTTAATATTTATTTATGTAACTTTATGATGAAGTATAACTTTACTGCGGGAGCCCTCTATATTCTATTATTTTTGTGTTATTATATACTTTATCAAATAAGCTTATTGTGCAGCTTATGTAACACATGGCCTAAAAAAATGTTATATTATAATTTTATAATACCCCCCCGGCCTTTACAAATCATTTTATTGATGAATCCGAGCATTAGATATATATTATATGTAAAAATCCAAAATTAAATAATATAAAATAAATATTTCCCGGTCTTTTATACTGAACCGTGTAATATTTAAAGTGAAAAACTACAATTTACGATTAGCTGATTTGTATTTATAATGTTTGGTGATTTAGAACGGTTTTCTCTCTTACAATATCGTAATTACAGGAATGACATATTATTACTATCACACCACCGCCAAACGTGCACTTGGGGGAGTATTTTTAAATGCTCAATTCTTACAGTGTATACAAACGATTTGATCTCTTTGTAAGAATATTTAACTTAATAAATTATAGTCTTCAAATATCATTATTGAACCATAAACAGTGTGCGTAGTATAATGAATCTGATGTACTTTGTGACTTTGCGATTGTTTCGAAATCGTATACATGAGACAAATGCACTGCAACAACCTAGGGTATTCCGGTTTTCGTTAACTTCATACATGACTAAGTCTGTCACAACAGTTTTAATATCATTACGTTTTATAATTAATATTGTACTAGAACTGTAGTTTTATCAAATTTGTACTTATAATTATTATTATTTATAATAAGTAATCATATTATTGCTAATGATTTTCTTCATATTTGTGTTACACGGTGATATTAATTAAATGTAGTATTTATTTTTTAAATATTTCAAATATTTGTGGGTATTTTAAATGTTTCTTCGGGACTTCAATTACGTATACGTAGAATCTATAGTGTATACTATAAACGTTGATTTTTACTACTCAATAATAATAACGATATCAGACATATTATTATTTGTTTTGATTTTTCACCACAACTATCCAAAAAACAACACGTCAAATAATTTATCAAAACTTAGTAGGTATTAGATTTAGGAAATTAAATTTAAAAAATAGTATTTCAATGCATCTTTGTATAAAATATATAATATGTACATGCTTTATTTAAGGATAAAATCTCAAGACTGTTGGCTGCAGTCAACAACAACAATAACTGTCAAGTTACACATTGCGTAGAATTTTCAAACTTCAATGATACAACATTCATTGGTTCAGATGCCGGTTGAGAATATTATTGTTATATTATTTTCCTAAAATTAAAAATATATTATATACATTAAACGGAGACTAGTATCGTATTGAAGGAAAAACTTAAATGAATAGATATATCATTGGACACTGAAATTGCTTTCACAAAATTACACAACATAACTCGAAATCACATTAAATTTAATTCAATACTGAGAAACTCAAAACTTTTCATGCCTTACACATTATTATTCATTTTGAGATATAATTTCGTATTAATCAATCTCACCAGACGTGAATAACCCATTCAAGATACAAGCCATGTAACATATCCTTTAATTTAATAATTTAATAATAAGTCACGGAATGATACTATTCGCTTTAAATGATAATTTGTAAACAAAATTATTTACATGCATTCCTTCTATATATTCATTCACGTATAAGTAAACAATCAACCATGAAATATCAGATTTTAATGGGTAATTTTGAGTTTTTAACGTTATACTTTGCATTAAGACAAACACATTCTGGCAAAAGTTTTATGACAACGTTTCAAACTATCCATTAAGAAATCTTACGAAAATCTCTTGTCATCACAAACAATGTATAATATATTCCTTAAATTATTTAATGTTTGAAATGCATCCAAACTCAATCGTGGATCACATTAGTATTGTACTCATAATTGCTCGAATCTTATGAACATTTGATACCCGATACCCAAGTAGTGTTGATAAACAATTTAATAATATAAGTAAGTGATATTTATAATAGAAAAAAAAACAGAATTACATTTTCTTATAATTGTAAAGACACTAACGAAAACTCGCCTATATTATTTTCTATATAATGTCCATAAATATATCCTTATGACTAGAGAAGATACCCCCTCACAACATGCCAAACACATGGAACTGATTTATCCATTAAGCACATAATCGCTGACTGCTTAAAGTATAATCAAGACCCTATTGAGTACAAGATATTCCACAACCTTGACACCGGACTCGAAACCAATCTTGACAAAACTTACACATAATTAATTTTTTCAAACAAATAAAATTATATAATCTTATTTAAAAACAAAAAACAAAATGTTGTAATTTAATTGTATACTTAATCATTATGTAAAATTATAATGTAACTAATGGCCTGTGTTGCTGATGTTAATTTATGATCAGAAAAAAAAATTATATCTTTAATAATCTTAATTAACTAAAATTATATGCATTACATTATTGGACTAAATATAATGTTACAATTACGCCAACACATTTTCAACAAACGACAGTCAAAGCCCAAAGGCAAAACAAAAAAAATCGTCACTTTAATATATTATTTACAGTAGGTAATGTTTAACTTTAAATACCTAATTAAACACTGGTTGGTCTAATAAATATTATAGACAAGTTCTGAAATCACAATACATCATATTGTAACAATGTAATATGTTGTACCTATACCTATGGTGTTATTCTATATTTTATGGGGAAATGTACCTATTATAAATATTAACATATTATAAACGTACAAAAAGAATTGATATTTTGCTCTTAAATTTGTTTATATGTGTCAAAGTTAAATTAAAGACTTTCTAATGAAACTCTTCCAAACAATAATTAGCAATATGCAATAACGTAATGCCTCCTATACTGAAAATTTTAGGTGAAAAATTACTTGTAATAGTGAGAAGAATTTTGGAAAAAAAAAGTTTCTAGTATAAAAAATATCAACATAACTCATTTTGTACGGAAAAGTCGACGGAAATAGATGGCGACATTTCCCTCATCTTTGCCAGTTCACACTTATATTATCCACACGCTGTAGATGTGTGTTTACATGAGCCGTTTTCTCGTTATCCACAGGCTTCAGAGAACAAAAATCGAAATACATACCGTTCAAAAGCTGTTATGATTTATCGACACGACCATCGTGATAAACAAATTCAACGCAACATCTTTCATTGCGTCTGATTTCTCTCTTATCTTTTCCAATGCGTACACGTTTGAAAAATTCAACCATTTCGTGAAAGTTTTTCACGCCCGAAAGATGAAGTTTGGAGATTCCATCACGGCGAGGGTGCAGTGTAAAGGTTTAACGAAAATATTATGTCACGTTTAAAAAACAACGGGACAAACGTGTGATTTTTTTTTATACCCTTCAAACCTCGAGGGTAAAGAGTGGAAACGCGCCTAATATTAACGGTTTACCACGCGCGTTTTATGGACGCCGTTCCACATTTGATAAGATGAATAAAATCGATTATCGATAATATTATAAATAGGGCTGAAATTTTTATACAATTTAGCATTATTTTCCAAAGCTAAATGCCTGTTTTATGATGTATGTAACGTTTCATGTATTTTTGAATCAGAATAAGGTTTTAGTTTGCATTTTTCAAACAATTTTCAATTTTTGGGTCGTTTTATTCAATTTTTAAAATAATTTTAGGAGTTTTGGAACATTTAACGCTTAAATCCTAGTTATTTTTAATTTTATTTAATTAAATATGTTTGTTAAAATGACTTTGTAACGTCCTAACGAGGTTTATACGCAGACGAATATTATTATTGGTAATTTTTCAAACGGATCCGTACGACGTAAAAATCGAAATTACGTGTGGCGATAGAAGATAAATGAAAATAATTATTTTTTTAGATTATAAGTCCACATGGAAGATAAGAAATCATGCAATCCTGCGAAACGTTTAATTTAATTTAATTAAAAAACATTTGTTGGTTTAAAATTAAAAATGTAAGTGCATTTTATATGTGCGTTATTTTATATTTTTGGGGCATATAAGCATTTTTATAATTGCATCACATTTCCAGCCCTACGGTGTTATAAACGTGTTTGTCGTTTGACGACAATGACATATATCAAGACGGCCGACTTTCAATTATTGTATTGAATATTGGTATTTTTGAGTTTATTCCGCACGCTTAAAATGCGCAAATATGCATTCCGGTGAGGTATTCATATACGAATCGGTAAATTTTTGTTTTTTAAATTTCACATCAATGCACATTACACTATATTTTTACAATTCACAAACTCGATTAGGCAAGATCTTTAGCGACGTTTTCTTCCGTTACGATTTCCATAATATTTCCTACAGCGAAAACGCAATGTGTGTGCGTATTCTAGCATTACGCGCTCATATAGGTAGGCGAGTAGTTATAAAACAATGTTCAAAAACATAATAACGATAATATATGTATTATACAGAAAACTCGACGCAGTGTAGTACCGCAGCTACCTACGCGAAAAAAAAAACAACACTAGGATTTAACATCAAGGACACGCTGCATGCAAAATATGATATTTTTTTTTATTCCTATTTTTAACTTTTAACGTTTACCCCGACCCATGTTCACGGCAATTGGTATTGGTCGGGGCGCGGGGAGCGTTGTTATTGTTTTATGGATAAATTAAAGTCCATATTTTTTACCGCTGTGCAGGAGACGGTGGCACGGTGCAAAGCGTTTAAAATTATATATAGGCCACTTGAGCGGGGACACGGGTAAATAATATAAACAGGGCGATGCATTTGTAACGCCGAAATCGTTATCGTACCTACGCGTAAGTCCCGGCGAGGCACGTCCGACGGTTCCACACTGTACAAATGCATAAAATAACATAAAATATGGTTGTTGTTGTTGTTTTTTTTTTTTATTTGTTCTTTGTCTATTCCGTTGTGTGTATGCGGGTTCGCGTAATCGAGTTGTTAATTTAGTACGACAATACAGCAGTTATAAAAAAAAAAAAACGAAAACGAAATGTCCTATCGTGTTCGAGCACATGCCGTGTTTAACGAATCTAGGTCGGTCAAATGTTCCGAATTGGTAGGTACCCGCAGATTGTTTCGTACGTAATATCCGAAATGTTAACAATAATAATTAATAACTCTTTTAAAACAATCGCTTGTACCTGCAGTAGGTTACAGGTAATTGTCAACCTAAACTTACTTACAAAAAATTGCCATCCTTAATTTTTTATAACTTTTTTCTATGTATACAACTTTAGAATCAATATGTTTGTGCGACCAATTCGCATGTGGTTTTTTAAAAGATGTTTGGCCGCCAATTGTTGGATGCGACCCACGTTCTTCCTCCGCCACCTCCTAAGTGAGCGTTTGATGTCCTCGGGTAATAAAAAACTGATAAACTAAATATAGTAGATACAAAATCGTGTTTACCAGATACGATGTGGTAAACTATGACTTGGTTGTTATAGGGTGTGCACAAATGCAAGATTAAGGACTAAGTGCATGTCAAAAACTAAATCCTCAACTATATTGTTATACGAAAACACCTACAGTACAATTAATGACTTGAATGCAACATTTTACTTTAACATTTTTTTTCTCGAATCATAAGTAATAGGTTTAAAATTTTAAATGCTTAATAATTACTTATCGGTACACAAGTGTCGTGCGATTGTAAATTGCATCCGGAATTTGTTGATTTTTAAATTTGTATAGTAAATGATTGCACTTGTAGCATCTAAGTGACCTAGAATACACCGATATATACTTCAAACACTGTTGTACATTTATTGGTGTAAAAGCCAAACGTTTATAGTTTGAATCGTTATAATATTATCGACTTCAACGACTTTACTTAGGTTGGTAATATTTTAGTAAGTAGTTTGCATTACTATTCTGATATAAGAAAATAACTTATTATAATATTATTATTAACTATTAATATGACTATTTATAATTAACCTAAAAAAAAATATTTTAACGACTTAATAAGCCCCACCCATGTATTATTTAATTTTTAAATTTTTTATTAATTTATTTATTTTAATCAAACAAAAAATCATTTTTGGTGATCCAGTGATGGTCGCCTATCGTCGTGGTATTCTCTGAATAATGCCTAATGATTATCATAAAAAAATTATTATTTATAGTCTCTGCTACAGGGTGCAACTATTGCATAAACAATTTTCAGGTATACGTAGGTATTGGGCGCAATTTACAATTTTTTCCCTTCGTTAGGTGCAATTTACGTGTGTGTTTATACATGTGTGTGTATGCAATATGCACGCGGGAAGTAGAAACACCCGAACACAACGTCTTACGAAAAGCAATTCGATTGCAATAATTGTATTTGTTGCACGTCATTTCAATTTTGAATAGGAGGGGACAAAAGTTTTGACCAGTTCTTATAACTGAACCAAAAAAAAAAAAAAAACAGAACAATCGCTCCCAAGCTAACTTTCACTTATATTTTTATCTCGTTATACAATTCCCATCTTACATAAATTTATAAGCGTACGAGGCAAAAATAGCCTAATTGAATAGTAAAAAGGACGTGGAGAATCTAAATAATATTATGGTAATTACCCGAGTTGCGTAAATTTATATTTTTCCAGATATGTCGAACTTTGTAAATTAAAATATGAAACACAACTGCTATTGAAAAATCGAAAATGTTAAACAGGTATACCTTCTGTTACAGAGATTTTTTCAAAATCATGGATAAATTTAAAAGTGATCATTTTATTTTTAAAATTTCTAAATTATAGTATCCGCATCTAAATATTTGAGGTAAAAAACTATAAGTATTAATTATTATCGTGACAAAAGTTTTCCAGTACTTACATAATATTACAATAATTCCTGAAAATCAGAAAAACTATAACCATATTTTAATAAACATTTAACCATTAATAAACATTTTACCACCAACCGTCCCAACGATTGGACCGATTTCATCAGACAAGGGCAAACGGCCACCTTGCTCCCCTCAAATGACGTCACTGACCTGCAGTGCCTATATATATATATACACGTATGTATTACTATATATCAGTAGATTCGTTCTTGATTTTTTTTTCAAACCTTATGGTCGTTATTCGCCAAAATATATAATTCCACCGCCGCCGACAACGGTATAGATAGGTATGTGGCGACTCTGACAAGTGAGGGCGACGAACGGCGGCGACAATAGTAACAATAACAGCTGCTCGCTACCCCATATACCTGCAGTATATTATTATTATTATTGCAGTGACTGTGTGCTCGGTCGATTTCTTATTGTTATCCAAATAATTGTAATCGGATTGCCGCCCTAAATGCGTTGGCATTGTGTACGCGCGTCGCTATGAAATTGGCCGCGGAGCAAAGGCGGATGACTGCGGACGTGCCGGGAATGACGAGAGACAATCCGCGGAAGGTTTTTCATCCCAAGGTTGCCGCCGGGAGATGGTCCAAAACGACGATGTCGAGTAATAATATTATTTTTAAGTGAATTTCCCGTCTTTCGAGCGTATATACCCGCCGCGGGTAGACGTCTATTCCCTGCCCGGATTTCCCGGGGGGTAGGGGGGGAGGGAGGCGGTTATCGCCTAGAATTATAAATTAATATTATTTAAATATATCAAATATGCACCTTAAACGCGTATTCTCGCGTCATAAGTTATTTTCGTCGACGATAATATTCACGGAGAGCGGGGCGGCAGGCGATGCTGTAAAAAAAATTAACTAGACGACGTCCGACTATATTATTATTATATCCGAGAAATTTTCCTCCTGCTCCGGTCCGGTTTAGACGGTGTGAACACGATGGGATTTTTGCATTTTATGCGTCGCGATAAATGGCTTCGAGCGCACCCGATTTTTGTGATACCGCTGCGCGACTTGGCTCGCGCTGATTTCCAAACGCCGATTTTGGATTTTCGCCAGCCACCGCATCGACGAGAGTATATCGCGGTCGTACGAATCGATATATTATCGGGAAAATCGATGTCGAAACCGTACGAGCGAACGTTTATCGTTTTCTCAAGACGGTGGCAAAAGGATTTCGTATTTGTTTATATTTTTGATTTTATCGTCATTGCGTGCGTGATTTTTACGACTCGATTCCGTGAACCCAGCAAGCGAACACAAGTGAACAAATTTTCAAAGGACCGAGCACATTTCGTAAACTCTGCCCTTGCATGCACCTGCAGTACTCGCGTTGTTATACCGTGCCCACGGAACGTAATATTTCAATATTGTCCGTATATTATATTTATAAAAACGTGTTGAACGAGTACTTATATACGTTTTTATAAAATAAAAAATATAACAACTTAATATGCAAAGTAAGGAAAAATAGGTTTTTTTTTTTTTTTTACAGCGTATACAATATTTTATTTAGTTTTCGGTGAAAGTAGATATACTCGCGCGTCTGCACGATGACGACGACAACAACAAAATAATATATTTTGGTAATATTTTACGGCGGAAACCGAAATCTATAAATCCACTATGTATGTAAATTTCTGTAAACACCATTTTTCTCATTTTAAACCTTAAAAATGATCTCCAAATATTCATACCAAAAAAAAAAAAAAAAGAGAGAAAAAAACAGACAGGTCGCAATCTAAATTTATTACTTTCCCAAATCTTTTATCCAGAGTATGACACTACATTTGTTGGCTTCATTTTCTCTACACAAATGTTTATACCGAGACTAATATAATTTTAAACTACATTAAATAATATTCATTTAGACATTATTAATACATAAACGATGAATCATATTTCGAAACCAATAAGATTGCCGGATAATAATAATATTATAATAGATTATTACTTCATAATAAAATTATATTGTGCTTTGCGTAGAACTATACATTAGATTCTACAGAATTAAATTGTTACGACCTTTAATTTATTTAGACGATGATATTCATCTTTGTAAAATTGCAATTTAATTTTTTTTTCAAACAAAAGTTTCTATGTTTAAGTATTCAAAAATACAAAGCTTAAAATAAATGTCTTAAAAAATGATTTATTATATATATACAATTACAAGTTTCCTTTACGTAAAAACATTTTTCGAAAATAAAATGAATAGTAGTTAATTACTTTTAAAATAGTAAAGAAACTTAAATGCATTTCCCAAAATACCTTGTACGATATCGAGTAGGTAATATTAATAGAATTTCACATAGGTATGTTTCGCTCGTTTCTATACAATATAAAATGTAATATAGATAGATACAGCTGCTACACCTAAACAGTTGGTGATTAAATATAATATAATTATTTTTTTTATTAATACTTTTTGTGCGTTACAAACGCAATAAACGTGTATTTCAGCATAATAAAAAAGAATTTTCACGGGATGCGCTTTATTATTTTTTAATCCAGTTAAAACTCAAATTGTGCTAAAAATGGATTAATATTATAGTAGGTCGGTAAGTACATATTGTGTAGAAATACGGTGGGACATACGCAACATTAAATTGGATATTGACACTTAAACTATTCAAATCGATAGGAAATAGGTCAAACCACAGCAGGATTTATTCGGTGAAAATCTTACAAATGACCGATACATGACCCGTTTCGTGTTATTAAATCACAGAACTTTATAAGGTGCGAATAATGACAATAACAAATAAACCAACGTCAGTAACAACGCCGTGATAATTCACCGGCACGATAACGTTATTTTCCCATACTATACGCAATTTCGATGACCCGACGAATACATCTAACTTATCAATCTTACTTTATAAGCCAAATGTTCGGATTTTATAGTACTTATAATTACTGAAATATGCAATATTCTAAGACTTAAAAAACAGTAATACGAGCGCTATAATGTGCCCTAAAAATACGAAAAATAGGAAAAAAACCATTTTTTTCTTCTAATAATTTAAAAAAGTATTGTAAATTATTTTAAAAATAACCTTAAATTGTGCCTGGTATAGCTGATTAAAAGTCTTAATATATTGTATTCTGTTCGATTAGCCAATATGATGGGTTACCTAAAAGTATATTAAAATATAAAACAAAAATATGGGTATTTTTCTTCCGAAATAAATAAATAAATAAATGACAATTTTTTTCTACTATTTTTCATTTAATATAAACGATATTTATGAAAATACAAAATAAATTATTATAATATTATACATATAATTAGCAAAAAATAGCAAAAATAACACTAAAAATCTTAAATATTTCAAATACGCAAAAAATAGCAATATGTACAAAATTTCATGTTTGACGTCCGGCTTGGTGCACAAAACATATTTGTAGCTCACTCTGTTATTTTTAATTGTATTCTATAATAATTATCAAATGCTAAAAAATCCGTGTCTTGGACTTATTCCACAGTATGTTACGGATGTTTTTTGGAGTTAAAAAGTCGTGCTGTGAATTCGACTGTACGCTCGTATAATATATTATGTGTGAGTAGACGAACAGTTTTACCTATCGACCTACATCATCGACATATTGTAATATTATAAACAAAATATTGTTAAATTCGTAACAGACCATACATAATATGTACACATTTATTGACACAGACTGAGTGGTTGTATGATGTATATATGTATAGTACAGGGTGATTTAAAATTTATGTTACAGCCATTTTATCACATACATATTCAAAATACAAAAAAATGTATAACACAATTTTTTTTTTTTTTTTTTGATTTAAAATATTTAAAATGATTTTTATAATTTATATTTTTTTACATTATATTAAGGAGATTTTAAAGGGTCAACTTTAGAAATACAAATGGAAACCTGTATACTTTTTTCGCAACTAATTATAGTTCATATTAATGAAGGCATTTTTTATTACATTTTAGTATTTGAACAATATTAGTTAATACAAAACTCTATGCCTGAGAAATATCTAAAGTTTTGATAAATTTCTCAAGTTGACCGCCCAAAAACCCCCTAAACTGTTGTAAAAAATTATAAGATTTATTATTTTTATTATTAAATCTATTATTTTTAGATGTTTTTAAATCAAAAAATATTCGTATTATAAATTTTTCTCTATTCCGAATCAATTAAGTGGCCATAACATACACCTTTAGTCACCTTTTATACAATATACAAATTATGTGTATGTTATACATATGGCGAATCTTGCGGAAGCACGCTCGTAAACTATCGCAATTACGTTAAACTTGAAAAACTTTCTCAGGACACGTATATATAACTCTAACTTTATAATTCAGGTCAACAGTTTTTTTGTGCTCTAACGATACGATCTCTCACGCTGAGTGGCGAGTGATGACACTACGAGTCGAACTACGAGTTGATAACATTACGATAAAATATTATATGATATTATTATTATTATTATTATATATATAATAACTAAAGCCAAAGTTTTGGGTGGTGTCGTGATCACATGTCGATGGTGTCCCATATCACCTAGGTCCCGTCTAGAAATGTCAAATCGAGTCATTATTGCAGCTCATCATTCGATTTATTTGGAAAGCACTTTTTAGAATATCCTTGAGCGTATACAAAACGAATTCATATAAATATTCCATCACCGCGACAGACGTTATAAACATAAATTATTATACTTTAGTGTAGAGACAACTTTATGGCATTGTGGATTGTACCATCTAGATAAAAACAAAATACGACTACATATTCGGAAAGAAGTAAATGCATTAGACTATAATACACTTATCAACGCACATATTACAGCAGAGCACGATCGGTCGATGTCAGCTTATCATCAATGTATGGTATTGTAAATAAGAGGAAATAAACAATACATAACATATCCTAAACACAAAACGAGAGATATCGTTGAGATCTTTCATTCTTTCCGGTCGTGATAAGGATAAGACATCGCAACTGATAATAACTTTTACGTTCACTGTTGATATCGTGTCGCACAAGAAACGATCGATTTGGGTATTTATAAACAGCTATAAGTTTAACCGTCTAGATGTATTCGTCATTTATATATATTTTTAGTTGCCTGTTAAATAAACCGCAATACAATTTCTCCGAGGACAAACGTTTTGTACTCATTTGAATATTTTTGTACCAATACGTGAATTGTATCTAAAAAACAAAGCGCAAACTGTCTTGCACCAACTAGACATAATATAATGCATGCGTGGAAAACTCGAACGCTGTGAAGTATAAATTTTCCAACGCACCCTTTCCTCAAGCATACGCTTTCCGCAGATACTTGCCGAAGTGAATTAAAAATATTTTTATTTTTTTTTTTGTTTTTTTAAGCCGCGTAAATAAGAAAATTCTTTACCATTATTCCACGCCGTATAATATTCCGCTCTAATGGCCGTGGAACTCAAAACTGAATACATTTAAAATGTATACATATATATTATCTTAAAGTTTCGTTTTGAATACGTCTCGAGTAGTGTTTGTGCGCGTGTGTATGTGTAGAATTTTATTTTTACTGTATTTTACCCACTTGTACACACCTCTTATTTATTCGTCGCTTTATTCAGATGGCCACGACAACGTTTTTCTAATAATTTAATTGTATACACCGGCGGCGAAGTGTTCTCAACTGCACAACACTTAAATTCTGATTAACGATATTGTAATGTTAATATAATAATATAATATGCTTAAATACTGTATTATATTATAATATAGATTATTATACAAAATGTATCATGTAAGTATTCTATGTCCTTGTATACGTGCTTTTATAATAAAAAATTAAGAACTACTAAAATAAATAATAATGGATCGATAATATCATGAAAATATTGATATAAAAATTTAAAAAATTGTTCATTTTTTCAACGACCAACTATTGTACAACAATTTTATTTTAAAATGTAAATTAACACGCATGTGGACCACTATCAAAATCTACTTCAATTTTAACTGATAATGAGTAATGACTATTTTTTTAAATGTTTATCATAGTACTTAATTATTAAGAATTTGCAATTTTATTAATGTAATGATAGAATACTATTATACCTTCAGCCACTTAATCAAGTATTCAAATTGATTATATTTTAAGTAATATTAGGTAATCATAGGTAAGCAATGACATTACGGAGAAAAAATCAATTATAATTATGATAAAATTATACCATTTACATTTAATACTAATTTTATTATCCTGTGTTAAAATTAAATATAATTGACTACTATATTTACCAATTGTTTTGTAAAGGTATCTTATTCTAAAAATAAACGAAATGTTTTTTACATGTTTTATTAGAATTTCTATTAAAGTTTGGAAAATCAAAATTAATGATTCGACCATAACAATTTTTAAAAGAAAACTATCTGAAGAATCCCCCAAAAAAGTTAATTTGTTTGTTGGTGCAATTTAAGTATTTAAAAATTGTAAAATTGTCAAGTGAATTTTAGTTAAAAATAAAATATTGTTTTATACTTTTTTTTTAACTCCATATTATCGATCTGTAATTATTAAATAAAAATCATGCAAATAATGACATAATAGACATTTAGTAAATTTACCTTGTAAATATATGGCCACCAAAACCATAAAGAAAATTATGTGAATATTTTATATACTAGTGCGAATACGGATATATGTTTATTTATAAAATGCAATATTATATACAATATTTTTACCTCAAAGACCAGCGATTAAGAAACGCGTATTTTTCGTCAGCTATAACACGGAAATGTTAGAAACTTGATAAAATTATAATATTTATTATTATGTATACATAAAATGTTTAATGTTCATTTACCTCGAGTACAATATTCTGAAGTGATAAATATTTAATTTTTATTCATCTTTTAAATCATGAATCCAATTCTGGATTTATTAGCGATGTTAAAGTACACATCGCCCAACATACTACAAAGTGTGTTGCAAAGCCAACTCTACCTCATAAGAGCATTTCAAAAACATCATCAAAAAATTCCTTTGAACATTAGAGCAATCAGTTTTAAAAATTGGGACATGGTACGATCTCTTTACAGGGTCGAAACTTTGACAAGAAGTGCGATGGGTAAGCTCAGGGGATATAAAATCTTGGAGAAGTGACAATGTTTTACAGTTGTGGTGCGAACATGAACGAGGAATATGCTTCGTAATGAACAAAACATATAATATTATAATAAATATTACATATATATATATATATTAAATTATTATATTATATATTACATTATAATATAAAATTATTATATCAAATAAAGTAAATTTTAAACCGACAAACGACCAATTAAATAGAACTTAAATATAAGTGGTACAGTGTGACCATCATCAATATTGTTACGCACTAATTTAAAACAAAAACAAAGATATAAATACTGCTTTATATAATGATTTTTGAAACGTTGTGTAATAGCCTATCGAGCTGTAAGCCAAAACCACAATCGAAAAAGAAATCCTTCACAGAAAATTGAAATATTCTTATTACATTTGCAGCAAATATAAATACAAACATAGTAATAATATTCTCACATAAAAATATTCACTACCAAACAAACATGGGTTTATTACTATGTGGTAAAATACGGAACCAACTATATCGTGTACTAATAACAGACACACGGATGAAGTCTAATATCAAATGAATTATCTTGTATATAGCATTTCTGCGTAGGTAGATGCACACGCGCGCGATCAAAAACATCTTAATATTCGCAATTTCGATATTCGAACACCGCTGTAGGTCATCTGTGCGGCATGGATATTATAACGACGTATAAGGTGTCCATATATAATATTCAAATCCAATAGCAAAGTTTATAAGTGCGATATATATTTTTTATCTGATGTAGACAATCTATACGTATAAAACCGATCATCATAAAAACCGTGGTGTCTGTACGGATCGAATATTACGCACACAACGATGATAATAATATATGACATATATATTGTTCAAGCCGGGTCGGTTTTCACCCCGAAGTAACAATATGAATACGCTATTTATTACTATTTTTATTATTATTATAAAGCTGAATGCGAGTGGATGTATAATAATAATAATAATAATAATATCATAACCGTTACGAACAGAACTTGCAAACGTTATAGTGTTGTACATGACAAAAAACGAATTTAAAACGGAAAACGGTAAACAAAAATAATTAAATATCACAAAACAAAACGTAACAATTAACAAAATATATAATATATCATTGAACAAAATTAAAATCTATTCAAAATAAACATGAGACATTGAACTAAAATATCTCGAAACAGATTTTTGATATCTAAATTTTTTTTTTTTAAACGGAATTTTTTACTTATTTAAGTGCCAATAAAATCGGTTAAAAAATAAACTTAAAAAATCTGTTCCAAAATATATTAGTTCAACTTTTCGTGTTTATTTTGGTACTGAAATCATGTTTCTACAACCAACGTGGCTTGAGTACTATTGGAAGTATGAAAACATGTTTTTACGAACGATTTTTTTTTACCTCTTAAAAGTTATAATACTGATTTCGTAGAAATATTAAGTCTACATGGTTATTTTTTACTTTAGCAATCAATTCAAGAATTTTTTACATTTTTTATCTGGACTTTTCCCCAAATTATATATTATTTTTAACGATAAAACAATAAACACAAAATTTGTGTAACGTTTATATTCTGAATAACAATAAACGTAAATTTTGTATAACGTTTAAATTGTATGTAACTTAAAACTAATTTTTTTCAAATGCAAGCCCTGGTGACAAAACAAGGCGTTTTTGTAAACTATTTTAAAGGCTTTATATAGAAGAATTTTACGATTTTTTTTTCTTCCGTAACGATTCAACAGCATACAAAATTTTCGCAATGAAAAAACGATTGTTGAAATTATTTGACCCTCAGACTAGAAGGCTGGTGTTCGAGATAACGATTTAACAGACGCCTTCAGAGTGGGATGAACAGCAGACTAATGTAGGTATACGCTTAGCCATGTTAACCCAAATCGAGCCTATGCAACGAAGTCGTTTTCTTGTCAACATCGAAATCCATCGTATCATAGACATATGAATACAACAGGTTTTAGGTAGTTAATGAGTTATAACTTACAAGTTATGAGCATTTTAAGTTTCGACGAGTGGAGTAGTCGACTGACTAGACTCTAAATACTAACCAATTTATATATTTCCCCATACATTCGTACACGGTCCGCACCTAGTGGTCAATTTTTTTCGATATGAAAAACAGTTACTCGATATCCATTAACCCAAACGAATACGAATTCAAATCGGTAAACCCGATAGGTTAATTAACTACTAATACTGTGTTTCGTGGTGGAACTGATGAAATCCCCTTTGTGGTGGGACTATTGTTAGCAGGATTCGTAAAATATTTGAAAGATATAAATCTCGTGAAATTTTAAAACCCTACGAGCACTCAGTTATACGTCTTATAGACGTGGTGAAAAGATACAATAATATTTTTTTAATGTCAAAGAATATCGGAAATATGCGCAACTTTCAGTTTGAGTATATTATTATTTGTTATATAAGAGTGTATCGTCATACAGCTGGGCATTGGTCCAATAACAATATTTTTTGTTAAGCGCACTATTAGTGTTTTCCGTTCTTATTGACGTCATTACTCTATAATATATTATATTACGTACAGGGTATTTCTACAGATAATATCGCAATGAGGATGTATACGGTATATAGAATGTACTTATATGATGTCTGTGCGTACTCGCAGTGAAAAGGTCCAAAAACAAAATTTTCACATTTTTTCCATCCAAATACACCTACTTTTTTTTTTAATAATGACAATCATCGACTAATCGCATTGGATATAATGCATAATATAGAGATTAGGTCACCATAACGGATCCCGAATTATTATGTATTTATATATTATTTATGCCCCATTATGTAGTGAAATACCTACGGTTAAACACATCATCTGATTCGACCGAGAATACAGCGACATTAGAACCAACCTCAAAATAGTTGACTGTCTCCGTGAAATACTACTAGGACCAGATCCGAACAACGTCGAAAAAATATTCAGTTTCCTAAAACTAATTAAATTATACAATTTAATTTAATCGCCTTCATATGTTTCAAAATGTCACTTTATAATACCGTTCCTTCTTACCTTCTTCACGAACAAAATGTAATATTAATCACCTTCACTGTGTAATCACACTTTAAAACGGTATAAGCCAATAATCTATGTTGTTGCGGCATCAATTACAATAAAAATAAAAGTTAAGTAAAAATATATTACATTTAAGCCTTTGGCCGTCAATCATATTCTATACTTATCAACGAAAATGCGACTTCCTCCAACAATTAGTACCTAACCAGCCGCGGAGTTACTTATCGTCTAAAACACTATAAATACGTACACTGCAGTAATGCCGCAATTACATTATTATTATTATAATCAAAGGAGTTGAGATACGTGGAATAAACAGTGCCAGATTTGGCGGGGATACGGGGGGTGCAATGCACCGGAGCTTCAAGAATGAATTTGTTTTAGAAGCCTCAGATGGGTGTCCTAGATTTTCTAACTTTGTAAAGTGATCAATTATTAAGAATATTAAATAATGGTCAAGGAAAGAAATATTTTAAGAAATTATCCACACTCGTTTATTATAAGTAGTTATGAACTCAGTTTTATCCTTATTTGGCATAAACCAAGCCTATAGTCGAAACGTTATTTTTTTAAATCCATCTTTACTTTTAACAAATGCCAAAAAAAAATTTAATTTGTGTATCAAATGACTTATGACCTGTTTGAATTTGGACCGTAGTACTTACACCATTTTAAGTACACGCATGGTTTAATCATGACGATGTCGGACTGATCGCAATTAATCAACTTGATTCCTAAATGGTTTTTTGATATATTACACAATAGGGCTTTGTGCATGTGTGTACTGTAACTCGTGATACATACAGTTGAATCGATTAATAATAATATTATATAGTAAGCCAATATATTTCGTGCGATACGTGGTCGACTGCTACAAAGGTGACAATATATTACTTACGCATACGTAATAATTTTGTTATTATGCAAGATATAATCTAGCGAATCTGCATATATGTCGTGTGATAATTATAAGAAGAGACGGGACTTTCATGTTTTTACATAATTTTTACTCAGAGTATATATCTCCGATTAGATGAGCTTTCTCGAAGATTATCAGCACGTATGTTTACTTTATTTTGGCACGATTTAATATTAAATTTCTAAAATATTTATTTCCCGAAGTACAATTTAGCTTTGTGACCAAACCCACATAGTCATCGTTTAAGTAAAACACCATATTCTTGAAAAAATAGCCACGGCATCTTTTTCGTTCGATGGTAAATCCCAAATTTGCATTGTAAAACTTAAAAGATTTAATAATATGAAAGTACCTAACGACAGTGGTGTTAGCAAGTGCGTTAGGAAATAGCAAATAAAAGTGAAACGTCATGTACTCATGGTCCTTATCTAAAAGAAATTCTCACACCAATACTAATAACAATCACCACTCAATACGTCTCGTAACTAAGTAGTCGCGATAACCGAAAATACCATTTAATTGTATAATGTATGACATCACCTACCTACAAAACAATGTAAAATGTAAAATATAATAGAAACATTTTTTTTTTCATTTAAATAGTTAATGGATGATCCACAAGATATCGTCTCCGAGAGAAAATATTGTAAAAGTGGAAACACTAAACCTATTATGACGAAAATTGTCTAAAAATACGTGTACACAATTTTATTTCACGGCTCCCCTGCTGAGTGCTCGTGTCTTTCCCAGGAGGCGCGCGCTGTACAGTTTGGGAACCTATGCGTCGTATATGATTGACCGAAATAAATTCACTTTTAATTCGCCCATCAAACGTTCCACCCACTCTTCACACCGCTGCGATAACATAATATTGTACAGGCACTCGAATAATACGGTGGACCACTACCTATATTATGATGTAGTCACTAGTCGTATAATATCCGCACGCCAAATCCACGTGAATAACACACGGTCGAAGCGTGCCGTTAAGGGTGTGCCGCCGCATCGCATTTGCACACACGCGAGCACAAAGCCGTTCACAAATGGTCCGGACGCCCTTGAAAAACAAACATACGGACAGGAAACGAGTGCGTGCGAGTGTATGTAAACACCGGACTTTTCCGTCCGTCTGTTAATGTGCATAACTATTGGGCTGTCACCTGTTCCCTGTGCCCGCCGCAGTGCATAAGCGCTCGTGACGAGGGTGTGTATATCGAAAGTTAAGGGCGTACGTGTACGGGGGTGGGGGGGGGGGGGGGGGGAAAAAGGGTCAAAGACGATAAAAAATAATAATAATAATACCGACCAGAGGAACCGTATAGAGCCACTATTAGAACACCTCTTCGCCACCATAGAAATATCTGTGCGAAAAAAAAACCTTCCCAACGTCGATCGGTTTTTTCTCTGTTTTTTTCCTCTCTAACGACCAAAATTTTTAACCGTCACCAATAGTGACAGCCGTCTTCTGTGTTGATCACCCATACAATATATACGGTATGCATATATATATATATATTATGACCGTATTTCGGTGCAGGTGGCTTTCACAGACCGAGCACTCAGTATTATACATATTATATTAATCGCGTGTGAGCGATAAAAACGATTTTCGCGTTTGATAGATTGCTTCGCGTACACACAACTCGGCTATACAATACTCTACGATATGTTAGTGTTTATGCTAGAAAAAAAATTGTATTAAAAAAGATCAAGGAGACGATCGCCACAGTTTATGCGTGCACCCAGTAATCCTTGCACTGCAGGCACAGCCGTCACTAAAATAATAGTTTTTTTTTTTCATAATTAATAATCAAGTTTTAATCGTTTTCATTCTTTCTTTAATCGCCGTAAATCTGATCATGTAAGTATTTGTTCGTTTTTTAGTTATTCTAATTTTGACCATCTGTATTTAAGCCTTCTTAAACCCTAATTTGGTATTCAATGCTTTTTGTGATGCCTTCAGCCTCGCGTCTCTCAATATAATATTATATTCCTCAATGTAAATTCTGGGATTCTAATTATCCCCTCGTGGATTTCAACAGATTTATGAAATATCCCGTCCCTAAAGAAATGAACTCGTGTCAAATTCAAATCAACATATAATATTAATGATTGTAAAAACTTCTCTCTTCTGCGAGCGAGCGTGATTCAGATTTAAATTTAGAATACTTCACCGTATATATGTGACCAAAATTTCTTTATCGAACAACACGCGCGACTTTTGGTAGTTTATAAGTCATAAAAATATCAAATAATAACATTTCCAATCATCTATAATTTAATAGAGTGATTTTATTGTACGAGGGTTGATGTAATCTATACGGCCTTAAGAAAGCTTTTGACAAGATTTCCAGATTAATACATATTCACAAGTTCCCTGCTTCTACACTCATATATTATGCATTCAAATTATCTTAAGTACGAAAAAAAGACGATTATGATGACTATAACCTATTTCATTGGGTTAAACATTTTTATTTCAATTTTATTTGGTTAATTAATTAATTAACTATGACAATTTTGAATTTTTTTTTTAATTTAAATATTGATTGCCAACTTCTAAAAAAAAAAAATAAGTAATTATATTAAGTGTTAAAATATTCTGAGCAAAACCCAGAAAAAGTTTTTCAGAAAAGTTCCTCGCGTATATGCAGAAGTGTTGAGTGTACCTTGTCATTGATTATGCACTTTAAATTGAAATGAATGAGTTAAATTTGAACTCAATGATAAATTGTTGTGCACAAAATATTTATAATATTTTTAAATTGCTGTAAGGAAAACGTATGAGGGATATTGTTTTAAGTTGTCAAGCTTTTTGACCAAGCCTTAAAAGTTTCATCAACACAAAAAAAAAATAAAAGAGTTCAATAATTTCAAATGTCTATATAAATAGCATAAAACTAGTCTAAATATTTTGAAAATTTTAAGTATTAGTGAAATGTTTCAAGTTTTTACGATTAATTATTTTGTAAAATAACAAAAATCGTTATTCTGCGTTTAATTATCCAATGAAGTCAATATTTTAACTTCAATCGCTCTTAAAAATGTTAATATTTTTATTTTAATCCCCAGTAAAAAACTTTTGCCAAACTTTGTATTTAATTTTAAATCCATAAATTTTAATATTAAAAATTGTTTGAATTATAACTACAAAATAATTTACAAATGTCCGTGGTTTTATTTTCATAGAAACTTTAAACGAAATTGAAGCGCCTGTAAAAAAAAATATTGTGCACATATATTTTTAACATGTTGTTATTGGGGTATGAATAATAAAAATGAAATCTTGTATTTCCCTGTTTTTTTTATTTTAAATTAAAAACAAAAATTTTATCATTCATAAATCATACAAAAAACTATAAAATGTCAAAAATGTCTACAAATAGCACGAAATGAGCCAAAATATTTTGAAAATTTTATCGTAATCAGAAATTCCTAATATAGATAGGTATTCAGTAAAAAATGTAAGTCTTAATCTTTATTAAATTTTCGACTTTGAATTATAAACAAAAATCAAAATAGATTTTGTCAAAAATTGATTTTATGTCAAAATTCCTGGTTTTCCATATTTTTAAAAAAAAAAATAATGGATTTAAAAAACAAATATTATTATGGAACCAATATAATTATATAATTATTGCTCTACTCAGCATTCAATAAAAATAATTAACAAATTAAATTTTTATCTACACTGTCTACGATACTGTTTTAAATTTACTCAAAAGAAAAATAATATCATGATAATACATGATGATATGTTATAGTATAAAATATCATATTATTACTTTTATCGACTAGTCATTTGCTATTGGTTAACATTTGAGATGTAAACGAATATTTTGAACACATTATGATTTTGAAATGTAATAGCCATTTAGAGATGTAAATAAAATTAATATTAAGAATAACATTTTTTTGTAAGTATCTGAAATACTTTTTTAATGTATTTGAGTATTTATGTATTATTTTAAATACTTTTTTCAACCATATTTTATTTACTTACTCAAATTCTTTTTAAAAGTATTCTTTACAACCCCGATTAACAGTATTTTATATTGGCTTTTATCGTCGTCAAATGCGACTCGGGCTGTGCACCATATTATATACATCATTCAAACAAACTTTTGACTAAAAGTGCTCGGGTTTACCGAGTTGTCGATATTTCTAATTCGAACTATATCGATAAATTATCCCGATACAGAATAGATGAATATACTCCCGAAGAAATTGCTGCGTATACGTGATTGGTACACGGCTATAAACTGCTTTAGTTGCTCATGAAATAATTTAATAATATCGAACCCACGGCGTGGTTGTCTTTGATGATCAATTATTATAATCACATGTCTGTTGATATTTTATTACGGGAGCCAAGTCTGAGCATAAAACTATAAGCCCTGTGCAGTGAAGGCATTTAATTCGATAAGTCGATATATATTATTATACATTACTTTAAGAGCGGCAGTTAATATTACATTTTATGGAGGGAGGGAGGGTGTGAAGAAGGCGACTTGGGACCTTGGGAGGAAAAATGTTGAGATGAAGTTTTTTTTGGAATGATTATTGTCTGTGTTTTACAAAATCGTAGCAACGTAATTAAAAAAAAATGTAAACATTTGATTCAGTATGGTGTATGGTCTTTAAATATTGTAAGTAGGTACATCTTAAATCACAAAAATCAGAATTTAACTAAAAACAACGCTTTACTAAAGGAAAATTAGGAAATGAACATGCTTATCGGACCACCCTGTATACACAATAAGACGTCAAATCAATATTACATTAATTTAATTTTAATCTGCTTCCAAGTGCTGCCGACATCGATTTTACGCCTATAACACACTGCACGGGGGAGCGAACAAGCCCGCGGCCCTTTAAACTCCTTCGTGTTTGTTTTTTTTTTGAATTTGTCTTTTTTTGTTTTACATCGACCTACTGCCGGCTATGTAACCTGTATATATGTGTACGGTGTACCTATATGTGTATAGCTTATCAACATGAAAATAATATATAATAATATAGTCACAGCCACTTCGCTCCGATATAGTTCTGCATTGGTAATGCCATTTTGACATGACGCAATGTTTTGATGTCATTTATCCGGTTCAGCCACCAAACTCACGACTTCGACGACTACGTGATTTATCGTTTATCGACTGAAATCCCGTAACGTAACCATCATGAATCATTATGGGCGATAGCAAATTTTTAAAATTACGATAAGTTATTTACGATAATGTTAAAAAATCTGGACGTAAGTATAAACCTAACCCCGTTCAAAATGAAACAAAAATCGGAAAATGAACAGCTCCAAACGGCTGACGCTCGGCGGCAAAACAGCGGTTACAATAATTATTGTGATTGCACCCAACACGATGGCGTCCACGTTTTGTTTTCGATGAAAAATTCTACCGACCCAATGTAGGTTTAAAAAAAGATTTCGTAATGGTAATATGGTTTAAAAGAGTTTCAAAGCGTAAGAGCTTTGTAATGCTAGATATATAAAAATATTGTTTAGGCATATTAAACGTATCATAAAATTAAAAATAATATTGTTTTAAAATTATTTTCATAAATAAACCGTTTGAGTAGATACCTACAATATATTACAGAAATTCTTTCCAAATGATTTGTAATTTTTTACTGTCATACCATTCTGATCCTATATTGTAACTGCTCCATCCTAAATTACACATTTTATAGTAATTATTATATTATTTAAATTTTTATTATTATTTTGTATTAAAATAAATATATTTTTTTTGTAGTTATATTGTTATTTATATATATTTATGTTAACAGTAGTACACGACTGAACTACGATACACGTGAGTGGAACATGAAAAGTTTAAAAGCTGCTAAACCATACAGTTTGTTATTCTAATTTTTTTTTAATTTATGTTTTCTAAACTTGAGCAATGCTTTTGAAATTAATTTAAATACATAGTAGTAAATTAATTCTTTTAGATGTCTCATCTTGAATAATTTTATTAGAGTAAAAATACTAAAGTATAAAAGTTTTTATGTACACATGCACTTGGTCAATACGTACGTCTCCTATATTATATATTATTTATATGGACAAATTTGTCACCCGATTGATTCCATTATACCGATTGTATGAATTACAATATATATCCAAAGAAAGTTTGAAAATTGTGTTTATATATTTTAAGTGCAAAATACAAAATTACTTATATTTTTTTTCTTATTATCTATTTTTAAAAAATCTCAATAGCATTAGAACTTATAAGCAATGAGAGTTAATCTAAATATACCTTGCAGGTAATGAAACAATTTTGTGGTAGGATTTTAGATTCTAGAAGCATTATTTGTTTATAATTATGATGCTTTATCTACTATATCTATAAAATGGTACGTCATAACATTATATGTCAAGTATACATGTGATGAATCAATTTTTCAATTTTACAATTTTTCGATTATAACAATATTTTGTTAAAGTAAAACGTTCTATTTAGTATTCAAAATATTTTATTTTTGTAAAGGATTCTGAGCGTCATGTAAATCAAATCTAAAAATATATTACGCGATTTTTTTTTTTATAGATACTTATTAAACTTAAATTTTGACACTATTAGATATTCATACAAAGCATAACGATTTTAGTAATTGTAATTCAACAATGTTCGTGGAGACTTGAAATATTTAATATTATGTAGGTATATTATTATATTTTCATATATGCACGCAATGAAATGTTCAAAATATTTAGATTGATTTAAATCTGTATTAACTATATTCATACCATACACAACCTTATTTTAATAGCAATTATACTTTTATAATATTATGTATAATAAAACATAACTATAATTACAGGCTGAGAATTGTTTATCGTGCACAATAATATTTTAATTTAATCACTGAATTAAATTTTAATACATCCATTATTACAAAAACCTTATCAATGAAGCGGTTATATCTATTTTCCCACTTTATTTACTATGCCTTTAATCATATATAAAAAACGAAAAAGCCTTGACAACAAATACAGAAATGACTTTTTTCGTTTCCTGAAAAATAATGATCTTAACTTATTTACTTTAAACTGTGTACAGTTTATAACATAATATTATACTTTAAACGAAACAATAATTATTGTATTATAATTTATTCTTTATAAAAACTAAAATGGTATTATATTTAAATATATTTTCTCATCATCCATAATATGCATTGTGTTGAGATAAAAATAAATAATCGATAGTTATCCGGTGCTCATGATAATACTGAGAAATACATTTTCAAAATTACTTGTGTAGTATTTTTTTACGATTACAATAAAAAAAAATAAACTTTTCACGTGTGCAAAATATATTATACACCTACGTAGTAACAGCATTTCAGTTTTAGACGTCAGCTAAAAGCAGATACCATTGTTCGTTAAGCCCATAAAGATCCCGATGTGTAATAAATAATAATAATAATAATAATGTACAATCGTGTAAGGTTTGGGTACCTACCACCGAACTACACTGACTAGTGGATAATAAGGACAATATTCCAAGTGCAAGGCAAACGGAAAACAATGATTTAAGAGGGTTGCAGATCAGTATGACAGTTTCCATACTTTTATCTACCCATTTATTTAACTTTTCTAGAATTCGATATCCACGATATGCTGCAGGGGTTATATCTCCAGATTTCTTTAAAAAAAACACATTTTTTCAATAATATATTCTTTCAATTATTTAATTAGTTATTACTATTTACGTCGAGTAAATATAACAATGACGTTTCAACTAATAAATTCACATATTATAGTAAATCGCAAATATTATTGAAGACAAAAAATGTAAAAAAAGATTTAAATAAACCTCATTGACATAAATTGTATTAATTATCAGTATTGTTCATCGTGAAATATGAAAAGTGTGAGTGACACAAAAAATAACAATTAGAAAGGACAAATTTGTTGGTAAAATTGGAAATGTTCATAATTGTATATGGTCTTAAGGAAATTGCTGAATATTTGAACAAAGATCAACTAAATAAAACAATACCTATCTTACTTCTTGGAGGAATACATTTTTAATCTACTTAACCTAAAACCATTTTGTTTAGGAAACTCCATTTTAGATTCTATTGGTAGTTATTACTTCTTTGCGTCTAATACGATTTCGTAAAAATGTTGATAAATAATTTAGATTTGTGTATCATAATATGAATCAAAAGGTTTTATGTTTATATCATAAAAAATATCATCATATTAAAGTATCAATTACTTAATTAAAACATTTTTAATTACTAATGGTACCTAAAATATGTTACCTAAACATTGCGAGGATAATATTCACAATAAAAATTATAGTGTTATATGATATAAAATCCATGTACTCGTAAATATCCAGTATAATATAAAGTTCTCATTTTTAAAGACGCCATTAAATATTAAATACAATATAATATATTATGTTATAATCATCAATCTATATTAATATTTCTTTTCGATAAAAATGGTTTGAAAATGATTGTGCTCTTAAGAGAAAATACTTCCAAATACTCCGAAAAACAAAATCAATATAACCTTACTTATCCTGATATAATATCAGAGTATAACAAATACACCTACAATATTATATACGAGTATATTTTCAGTAACATTAACATAATAATTATTTTCAAAATCAAGATTTTAAATATTTACTATGGTATAAGGTAAAATTGTTCTATTCCTTCTAATACAATTTGAATAAAGTCACTTCATATTTTTTTCGCAAATATAATAATTGTTTTTAAATTATATTTTTAATGATCAAATTGATTTTGTAATAAGAAGTCGATTTGAGAAATAAAGCATATTTTACAGAAGCCTTGAAAAATTTCTAGTTATACAGCATTATATAATAAAATAAATCCTACGTCATAGACGGTTACACATTGAAATAACATAATTCTTGGCAGAGCGTTGTTTCCAAAGTTCAAAATAAAATTGCCAAACTATACAGCTGTTGCTGTTTGAAATACAGATTAAATATTGGTATTAATGTATGGTACTATATTATTATGTTTTAAATTTTAATCGAATTCGCCTAAACTCATAATATAGTAATAAAACTGATATTTCAAACTCAAAAAAAAATTAGTCATTTCGAAGATGCGCCTCTCGATTGCTATTTGTTATGAAATTTGAATAATTAATTTAACATTATAATATTTTAGCATAGTACAATATAATAATATTAATGAAATATTAATATCATATTATAAGACAAATACTTTGTTAATCATTTTTATAAGATTAATGTTTCATGATCACATGAAAACTTCATATTTATTTTTGAGTAAATATTAAAACGTTTAGAACGTTTTATGAAATTAAATCAAAATATAAGCTGTACAGTCTAAGATGTGCCATTCTAATCTAACCTTTGCAATTCTTTAAGCAAGCTATTACATAAGACAATAACCTATAGCTCGATCAAATAATAATATAATATGCTTAGATAGTATATTATATATTATCATCTTTTTAAAAAAATTCAAATTTCAAAAACCCTATATAAAAATAATATACAAAATTGATTTTATAAGGTTCAACAAAGAAATTGTAAAAATCTATGGTAAAGTATTTTTGTATTAGATTATGATTCTATATAGCGATCGGTCTAAGCAAAAAATATTCGCGGAGTAAAAAAAAATGTCACCAAATATGTAAAGATAAAAATAATAATATGTCGTTCGCTGCGGTGTTTGATGTTTAATTTTAACGAGATGTCATAATATCTGACTGTCTTGTACGTCTCGAAAATATCATTTTTGACGAACTAATTTTCGCCACCGCAAACGATCGCGTTAGTTTTCCCGGACAATTCCCACACCCGTCGTCGGCATTCGGTTCTAAACCATCAGCGCTTAACGGAATTTTCGTTTTCACGACGCGAGCGAGCCAGACATGCGTCACCGCCAAATGTCCCCACGTATCGATTCGCAACTATGTAGGTGCCTACATTTATATTATACGGAGTCGAATGTTTACGGACAGACAGAGAATTATAGTCGGCAATAACGGTGTTATTATTATCGTATATAAACGTATAATACAAGTCCAAATTAAATGTGTCTGTCTCCGTGTGGAGAGACCTGTTTGTGCGGACCTTCCCGAGAACCTTGATGTCGTAATAAAATAATTATGGACATACCTATTGTAACGGGACTACAATCTGACAACATAAATCTTTCGTGTCCACAAAATAGTTATTTATATAATGTATACCTTCAGGGGTGGTCAGGATTTCAAAGTCAGTCTCTCTTTATTAGAACCGGGGCTTGCAAAAGTTATGTTTGTAACGTTATATATGGCAAGAAACGATTGAAAATTGTGTACACGATTAAAACGGAAAACGAAAATAATTAAATATCACAAAGAAAAACATAATAATACATTTTCAGTAGATCTTAATAAAAAAAAGTTTGGCTACTGGTATATATTATAGAGGTATATGGTACATAATATTATATTTGCGTGGGTTCGCCCACCAAATTTTAAAGTATATATATTTCACGGTGTTCAGTACTCCTACCTTACAATAAAACACTTTCAAAGGTTGAAATAAAAACAATAGTCTTACCTACGGTATATATATAATATCTGACATAAAAGTAACTCGGCAGAGTTCGCGAAGGTGTAGTGAAAATCAATGATTTTCTTATCTGAAATGTCCCGTAGTCCACCTTAAAGTGATGATGTTTCATTCGTTTACAAACTTGCAAGTGGCTGCTCATAAATGTTATGCGATGTTATCGCTTAAGATATCCGTCGCTCGTTGAACTTAAACCGATTTGAGTCCATTTGCAGTTATATAATATTTTGCTAGTATTCACCTCACGTTTAGTATTAGATGCGCCAAACCGACCGAGGTCGAAATAATCTATTGGATGCGAAATCAAGTAGCTGATAAACCAAACGGATCAAACGTCTGATGAATAGATTATTTTTTTACGATTTCAATCATATAATAGTTATATTAACTACCTATATTATATATTCTTTGCAATTTAAAACAATCTATTTGTTTTGAACGTGACTGTTAATAACAGACATAAATATTATTTATCATCTACTTTAACCGACGAATAGCGATAAGAAAATAGTATTGCTTACCCGGGGGAGGAAAAAATACGACCCTCGTAAGGGCCGTAAGCGGCCGGGAGTGTTGCATTTTTCAATGTGAGCAGCAGTGGAGGTAGCATTAGAAACCACGAGAGATGAGGTAATTTGTTTTTATTTAGCTGGCCTGTTGTTTTTATTCACTTATGTAAAACTTCTTCGGGCTAAACGAAAGGAGCAGAATTATATATCGTACGAGTCGCACAAATCCATTACGTTATTATATCGATTTGTGTCGTGTTCGCCCGTCGTGGGCGTTTCGATCGATCGTGGTACAGAATAATATATTATGTCCTGATCGTATATTGGCAACGATAATGATATTATATTAAACGATTGTGTATTATTATTAAACCCTAAAGTGGACCAGACGGAGCTGTACGTAGAGGGCGGTGGGGATATCCAAGGCGGTCGTCGTCACAGCCCAGGAAACACGATTTGTACTTGGGAAAGTCATTTCCCTCGAATCGGGATAAGTTTGAGTGATTTTCCGTCCGTTTTATTTCCCTGTACGACGACATGGGCTCGACTGCATATTATAATATTATCATTGTTGTCTTCAGACCGTGCAGTATTATTGTAACTGTCGTAGCAGAATGGTACACGCGGATCCGACTTGACGGAAACCTTTTAATCTTATTAAACTCTACGGCGGCGGCGAGACGATAAAAATTAAATTATAATACGACCGTTTATATTATACCTTTGCCTACATGTCACGCATATATATTATAATATTAATATATTGTGTCTGCGCTGCTTTTCAAGCAAATTCATCGCTATTGCTCCCATCGAAATTCGCGACCGATCGTTAAGTCTTATGGAAGTAAATTGAAAACGAACACGTTTAATCGTCACCGACAATCGTCGACATCCTCCACCACCGAATGATCAGCCGAAAGGAAGTTGGTGATCGATTCAACAATTGTTTTTTTTCGTTAGTCGCCAACCACAATTCGCGTGTCACACAATAATATATTATATACGAATTGATGTGCAGTAAGCACGACAGTCGATCGTCGCACATTCAAGGAACATTGAACAATGACAACTGTGACTTTAGGCTTTTAATATTTGTACACAGAAACGATTATACCGTTTCTGTCTTCTTGAGTTTTAGGTTTCTAAACACCTTATATTCATGTTATACTTGTCCGTCCGTCCGTCTATTAAGTACCGGTACGCACAGTTGCGATTGTTTTCATAGCTATTCATAGTAAACTCTCATACTAGCCAACATTACCGAAACACGAAGATTATCAAATCCTTTTTAAATTATATAATATGGAATTTTAGTTTATCACATCGTATTAAAATACGTTTAGAAACCGAGAATTCAGTATGCTCGCGGAGTACTGAGCTTTCTCCGATAGTTGTTATGATAATAGCATAAAATGCATCGACTGCAGTTTGCATCGTTTGTCATAAGAACGTGTAATAAGATGATAATTAAATCAATTATTACCTCGGGCAATCAATTTCCACACGACTCGCATGCCAAAACAACACGAGATTAGAAAAAAACCATTGTCCGTATCGTAACTTTTCTCGTTCCGATGCAATTCGATACGATGAATAAAATAATTTAACTGTTTGCGTAAAATGTGCTATCATATAACTTTGTTAAATAACCTCCGTTACGTATTCTAGTACATTTCATTCCAGTTAGTGTAATATCTCAAAACTAATAAAACGAATTATAACATTAAATAAACTTGTCAAATAATATTATTAATTAGTCCGTGATATTGTAGCTAAATATTTAGACGACGATTCAATACGATACTCGAAAAACTAAAAATTAATATCAGCACAAAAATAAACGATATAATATACGCGTACGATATTCTAACATATTTCCGTCCTTAACATACAATATTAACTAGATTTTGTTTATCGGTCATGAGGCATTATATTATAAACTACAGTGCCTATAACTATCATAGTCTAAAGCGGATATTTGAATTCATAGGACGATTGACTTCTTATTTGAATTCGTTCCCGAATTCCCAATATAATATAATGTAGGTACGTTGACCTTATATTCGTTTATTAAAATATCTATTTTGCACGTTAATGCTTTTTGTCTCAGCAAGTATCTATAATATATTAGTGTCAACATTACTATAATATGCAGTGGTTTTTCTTGGCACAGACTAAAACATTTACCTCGTCTGCAAAATCCAGTTTAAATAAATGGAGGTAAATCTGAAAATTCAACTAAAATCAACCTAAAGAAATAATGTCTAAATCCTAGTGCAATTAATGGGTTATGTTAAACTGATCATTAACGTTCCGCGTTTGCCCTGGTAAGTACCTACCTACGTCAAACATTTAGTTGATCATTTTGAAGACAATTATTTCAAAATTGTTTCATTTTATAAAAACATAAATGTATAATAAGCGTCATAATCAAAAAAAGTTAGTCCCTCTTAATATATATATACCAGTGATCTAAATAACACTAACGCAATTTGGTGCGAAACTTTTGGGTGTTAATTTTTTTCACACATGTTACTGATTTACGGACAACAAAGTTAACGAACATGCTAAGTGCTTCTAGACAAAAGTTTATAATGAAATTCATAGTGGTATAAAGGTTAAGTGGAGGCAGTAGTCATCACGTATTTTAACGAAGCTCCTGCCCTACACCCTGCACCCACCACTCATAATCGTTCATTATCGCACAGACTTGCACTATTTATACACGTCTACACTGGTAACAAATCGCGGAGCTCGTAAATCTCTCCATGTACACCCTCCCTGAAACAATTGTTTTAACGCATGCTCGCCATCCAATTAGTTGTCGACGAGAGTTTCAAAAATATAGTTTTGTTCCGGCGGTTGTTTGTAAATCGCTCGAATACACGTATCCGTTACACCGAACAATCGTCGAAAACTCCGTTTTACTTAAAATATAAAAAAATACGAGTGAATATTAATAAAATAACAGACGAAACGGTACTGCAATACTACAATATAATTATAATATGTGTAATTGTTTATTATCGCTTCTTATCAATTCGTTGGTATTTGACACATCTGTGGGTACATTGAGTTGTGTCAACAACGAGTCGTAGGGAAACGCGGTAGGTCTCGATAAAATATAATATTATACCGATATTTAACGGCATATAAATCGTACAAGATAATATTTAATACACATTTCGTTCTTCGGGTGTAGGTAATATCGATTTGAATTATTATATATTATAATCCTGTAAACCGTCGAGCCGAAAGTTGTAGTCGCCGAGGACTCAGTGACGTGGTGAAAGGGATTTAGTGATGACTAGACTCACGATGTCCAATTAGTATCTTAAGTATTTTCAGTTGTAAATAGTTACATATAGTTGTAAATAATTGTCGTTTAGAGTAAATCAAAACTAATGAATTTTAACATAAAAGAGGGAAAAGCCTCTTAAAATTTGCTAATCAACTAGGTTTGAGTTGGTCAAATATTAGTAGGTATAGGTACTTCAATCTTTAACAGTGTTTAGTTTTCTTCAATTTATGTTTTTGAAAAAATATATCAAGAATGGTAAGAATGGTATTCTTGAGAAAGACGCGGGTGGCTATAAGTACTGAAATAAATATTGTTCCTCGTGCTTTATAAAATATGTTCACCGCGCCGCTGGTCGACGTCGAAAAATAGAAATAGCTGCAGTTATATCACAGCTCGTCCCGACACTACGATAAACATATAGGTATCATAATAACAATAACAATAATATATTATATGATCTCGCGGTTTATACCTCGATTTCGATGATTTGAAGGTGAATAGCGAGGTTTAGAGGGGTTTCGGTCCGCGGCATCGACGGCATGACATATATTACGCAGCAAACGAATTGCATCCCAAGATCCCTTTTTCATACGAATTGCGTCCCCTTAATATTTAATAACTACGCTAATAATCGCGTCCAATGTAAATACATTATTTTCTTCCCTATTTAATACAGACTAAGGACTGTCAATAGCAAAATTAAATATTATATTGCAAAAGATAGGTTAAAAATATGTTTTCGTCGTTAATTCATTAACTAATTATATATAAAGAAGGTTATAGGTTATTATATTATTATATTAAAATATTAAAGCGTATTTATTTATGGATTGGTAAAAATTTGAATGATAGAGTTTTGATATAATCAAAACGTGCTATTTAATTATTTGTTTTCTTAAAAATTCTCATTTTTCGTATATTTCACGTCTTATTTTCTTTATTTGATCACTACTACGAATTTTTATGTAAGTATCTTTTTGTATGTTTTTATATACATTTACAAATTTGTAGATATTTGGATAAGCAGAATAGAACATCTGATAAATTTAGAAAGGAAAGCTTTACAGCTGTTTGTTGTTCGTGTAACTGAACCTAAATACATTGTACATAGAGAAGGAGAAATGTCACAATCCGGGGGCTATATACGTATTTAAAATATAATCTATAAATGTTTATTTTTTTTTCATTTTTTAGTAAATTTGATACTATACGTATTGTCGGTAAAACAGTTTTTTACATCTTCGGGTTTTAAAAAGAGGAGACCAAAAAATATTTTTAAGTAATTACTTATTTTGATTTTAGTTTATATTCATTACTCAAACCTAGAGCTTGGATTACTCTCCACCAACTCTGGCCTATTAAACAATATAACAATTTAACAATCGACATCCTTTTAATTTGACGGATGGCCAAACAAATAATACTGCCGAGTGGGACGCAATTAGTATAGTCGTATAGAAAAACCGGGACGCAATTTGTATGCAGCCATATATTATACACGAGATAAAATAGAAAAATCGCCCCATCCGACCGTCGTAGCATACCGACCTAACCGACCTGATCGACCTGACCGACCTAACCGACGTATAGTCTGTATATGCGTTATGTAAAACGCGTGCATCGCATATGCGTCCGTCAAGTCCACCGCAGTCTATCATCCCTTTCTCGTATGCACCTCCATGACTGTACGTACAGGACCCTCAAGGGGTGATGGATCTGTTTTTTTCCATTATAAGGGAAGGGGGGGGGGAGAAAACGCCGCACGGGTGACCTACGACCACGGACAAAACAGTCTTAAAGCAATGCGTATATACGTCATAACGATATTATTATTATAACGGCGCGGTGTTGAGTGTAGAGATGTGACCAAAAAATTACTATAATGAGAGTGAAATCCTGCCTCGGAATAATACTGCTCCAACACATACCCACATACTTTACAGCATAAAATAAAATATCATAACACCCGCGTGTGATGGTCGTGTGATCGATGGACGCCACAACGGATGTGGTCAATTTATTTGGCTCAGTGTCATCGTGGCGGATTTTAAAACTAGAACCGAACAAAACGTTGTGAATTTTTGAGAGGTTTTGACATATGTTCCGAAATGACCACTCTCTCGTCGAGGGCGACATTTTTTTTTTACAACGTCGTCCGAGCAATGCGTCACGTGTGTGCGTCACGTTTATTATACAACCCATCCCGTGGGGTCATTTTCGAAAAACCATGACGCAATTTAAGTATGGGAATTGTACGTTTACCTACCACCTACTTATATTATACACGACAACATTACATATATTGCGTACGTATATAATGATATGTGAATATGTCATTGTTATTACGTGAGGGACGTGTGCGCTTTCTGCAGACGAATAATATTAATATGATATAAAAATTATTACAAAAAAACAATGCTGCACATTATATGAAAATAATATTATAACGACGAAAATTATGTTAGATGCATGAGACTGGCCTATGCTTTTTGGGACATTTTTTTATTCATTCGGCAGAAAATTGGTTCGTTTGCGAAGTAAAACATGTATTAATAGGTCTTAGATATTATTCTCTGTCTGGTATTCCGGGCGCATTTTATTATTGAGTTCAATGTCAAGATGTTCCTAATTTTAGAAAAGATCTATCTTTAAAATACTATAAAAATATGGGTCGAACAAAAATAAATCGGTTTTTATACACATATATTTTTTTTAATTATCCAACATTTCCATAAATTATAAACGCATTTATTTTTGAAATAAAAAAAAATATTCACGTTTAACGTTTAATATAAAACGTTTAATATTAACGTTTAATCATATCTTCTCACTTGTTTTTATTCAGTTTAAATGTATACGATTATCGGAATCAAAAACAAATCTGTTCCAGAAGTGTTTAACGTTAAAATTATTATATATTATTATTATATTTAAAATTAATATACTCGTATATAATTTAAAATAATAATTACTTATATTTACTCTACGAAAGAAATGTACAATTACCAAAGTTTGTTTTTATTTAAATATGCAAATATATTGAATTATAATTATGTTTATTTACCTAATCATTATATATGATAAACCAAAGTAATTCTATATAATTATTATCACCTATGAAAAAAAAAATTTAAAAAATTACTGCGGAATAAAGGACCTTTTATAGTTTTCTCGATAAACAAAATTTGATTGATTTGTTTCATTTTAATTAATTATTATTATGTATATTCTTATCTATAAATTGTATACTTCTGTATATTACTCTGTAACTAAAACTTAAAACGTTTTTTTTTCATAAATTATTTACTACCGTTCATAAAATATTATTCAATTTAAAGAATGCATTTAAATGTATCAGACGGAAAACGTAATTTGAGAAAAATTATTTTATTTTTCTCGTATTACTCATTAAATTCAAAGTGTAACAATTCTCTTACGACCTTGAAATTTTTAGGTACCTCATTTTAGCATTTTCTCTTATCTCCCAACTTACGATCATACAAAGGTCAGTTAGGTCATAAAATAAAACTTAACAGAAATCTCATTTAATGTAAGTGTATTCCATTAAGAACATAAAAACAATTACACGGAAAACCGAAGGACATGTATGTTATAACGTTAAAAAGTTTATTTTAATAATGAATTTTAATGGAAATCAGAGAATTAGGAAAAACTTGCATGGCTCAATTACTTTGATTTTCATGGTCAAAATTTTACAAAGTGGTCCACATAGGTCATTATCTAGATATTATAATATAATAAGCAGAATGCGAAGAAGTAATGCTAATGTAGTCCCCCCTACATTTTGTGGTTCAAACATGGAAAAAAGATGCTATAATATAATAACTATATTAATATAAACAGTTACGTATATTATTATAGTTTAAATGTTGTGTTAATTTCCGATTTCACGACAAAGATCAAAGTTATCGTAAAACACTCTTCACTCGTGGGTCGTGGATGAGGACCATTTTATATAACGAGTGCATAGTGGCGTTATGATTTTAACGTTATGTATGACAAAAAAACGATTCAAATTTGTAAACGTAATTAAAACTGTAAACAAAAATTACAAAATACCACAAAATAAAACATAACAATTAACAAAATATATGGTATATCATTAAACAAAACATAACGCAAAACGAAATAATTTAAAATACATTTACTTAAAAGTTATAATATTGATTTCGTAGATATATTTATTTCACGCTATTAGCAATCAATCTTAGCAATTAATCCAAAAATTTATTAAATTCCATATCCGGGCCATTCCCAGCATTAGATCTTATTTTTATCGATTAATGATAAACGAAAAAGTTATATAACGTTTTACTTCTAAATAACGATAAACGCATAAATTGTGAAACGTTTAGATTGTAGTAAATGACGTAAAACAAAATTTTAATTTCAAATGCAAGTCCCGGAAAAATGTGAAATATTGTTGAATATACGAATATTACCAATTAAGTCAGTTTGTCAATTTTTTTTTCATTGTTTCAAAAAAGACATGGCCTTCACATATATATTTATCAAAGTTTTAATTTGGATTTCACAAACCTATCACGTTATCATATACACAACTACAATAAATTATAAATTTACCTCGGTCTTATACTAATGGAAGCGGTTTGGTACGAGGAACTTGTAAATAATGTACATAGGTGACTGATATACGCCTAACCTTGACGCAACGGCGCCGCCCCGTCCAAATCCTTTGGGAACAGGTGACGCCGACCGGAAGTGACGAGGTACACAATATATGTACGTGTAGAACTTTACAGACCCGTTTTGCTGGAATGTAATCGTACTGCATAACAATTATTTACTCTCCGTGAAAACTGTTTGATCGAGAAGACCGTCTACTTTCTTCTGACGTGAAAATTATTATGGTGGTTACCCGTTTGCAAGTATTGTATACCAAATACAATATTATAATATATTTTCAGTCTTTTTATGGTAATCATTAGCAAAATCGGATGTCACCTACCCATCATAATATATGACATGGTATGAAATCTGAGAGCTCAAGAGCCTCTAAAATATTTTTGCGCCCAGGCTTCAAAATTCTGATTACAGCACAGAACGATTAAAGCATTAATTATATGGTTTTCCTCGAACTGTACAAACATAATCATTTATAATATAGGTAGAACAATAACTACTACTACTACTAATGTATTATAATTACATTATAATGTCAAGCATGCCGTCGCTATCTCTCTCTCTCTCTCTCTCTCTCTCACCTCTCTCTTTCTAAAATTAAACACTTTTAAATACTATTACCTGAAATACGTCTAAATATTATATAATACATAGGTACTTGTATGTTATAACAGCAATGTTAACATTGCATTTTCTACCTATATCGTTCCGTGGTTCCGTTTTACAAGAAATAATAATACAACTTTTATTTAATTATTTCGTTATCCGTACGATATCGTTATAACACTATATAATTGTATGAAGGATTTTTAATAATAAAAATATATGTTAACATAGTTAATAAAAAATTATAGCAACGTACAGACAAAGTTATAAGGAACACTGTATGCTACATACCTATCGTACAGCTGTCGTTTTAAATCTATTGAGTTTTCTTTAGTTTGTTAGAAAAACTATATTTGTTTATGTCTACACGTATTTCCTTCACTATTAGGTAAATTCAATCTTTAATAAATAAGTATAGTATTGTTTAAAATCTGCTCACCATTACATTAATATTATAATGCATCAAAATTATTGGAAAAAATTTCATTTACTTTCATGTTATATTATAACTTCAACTACTTGCATTATACTTAAATCATAATTAACTAAATCAAATAAAAATGGAATATTTTAAAAGATAAAATTGGTTGATTTAAAGATTATGACAATAATTGACAACCTAGGTACACAAACAAGTAAACGTATGATAGGCATAATACTATAAAGTATAACTAAAATCAATGCAATAATATAAATTGTGTACCATTGTGATAAACTATATGATTTAAAAATATTTATTTATTATTAAAATATTTAAAATATGTATGTGTATTGTAAATATAAATGTATATTTTTTCGTTCATACAATATTTCTCGTTGACTCGATTAAGTGAAATTAAGTCTTTACAATGCTTGAAGTATTAATTAAAAAACAGTATTTTTATTTATTAATTTGTATAAAACTCAATATATTTTATTAAACACAAAAAATATCTATATTTTAAGTAGCTACTTACATAGCGTATACATTTCATAGTTCATTAAAATATTATAAAATACACAAATAGCTTTGTATGTATTAATAAAATTGAAAAAAAAAGTATCCACGCCAGTGATTATTATATCTTTTACTTTGGTGTCCATATTTTTATGAATAAATGCTGTAATAAATTCGAGTAGGGCTTCTAGGTTTTCCAAGCGTGTTTATTGTACACTATTTGACCAGTTGATTGGGAGGATTCGTTTACGAAGAAAAATAAGGAAAAATTAAGCATGGTAAAATTTAAGTGACATTTATTAGTGTATAAAGAATAAATATTATAAAATGGTTTCCATTAATAACATACCATAACAAATATAACAGTCACGACAAATATTAATGATAAGATCAAGTCCTGAATTATATTTTTTATAATATCAAAACATTTAATTCAGAAAAGATATCCAAATTGAAAAAAAAATATCAATTCGACTATAGATACTATTTGTAAAATGTCAAAGAAAAAAATAACAGCTTTTGTAGCTTCATTACGTTCTAATTAAAATGAGTGACAAAATACAAGATAAACTAATTAATCCTACAAAGTTGTCATGTTACTGCGAGTGAACGTGATCGAGTTTAAATATGATAACCAACTATGTGTAAAACAGTAATACAAAATAATATATTTACCTGGTAAATGCGTAAACAAGAATATAATATGTAAAAAATATTTATGTACAAAATATACTAAATAAGAACGCAATACTCGTCTAATACAAATATACAATATAGGTAGGTATTAGGTACACATCTTATCATTTGGAATATTAACGTTCATTATTTATAATTTGGATGTTAATATTGTTACATTAAAATGTAATTTCTTATGTATTATTGATAATTTTAATATAGTAAACAAAGAGCAACGCTATAATATAAGTAGTATGGAAAAAGTTGAGAATATTTAACCAAAACTAATCTCATCAATAGAATTTAGAATTTTATAACGTTTTAATTGTAAATCAAGAAAATAATAATATAACTATCCCAAATGAATTACATTTTTAACAAAAGCCCTTTAATTTTATAAGCTGTAATTTAAAATATTAACAAAAGTTCAAATAGTTCAATATTAATTCCTGCTTAATTATTTTTATTTTTTTGAATGTTTTATTAATTTTCAGTCCATTTTATAGTGTATTTTTAACAGTTTTCAAACTGTCCATAAAATAATGAAATAAATGGCATACATTATATTCAGGCTGGGTAGTGTAAATGTAAATATTAACTGAAATTCGTTGTTTTTCTAGCATTATACATATTATGTGGTACAGGTATTTAAAAATAAATTACTATTCAAATCTAATCTAATAAAATAAGCATAACTTAATATTCATAGTCTTTTCGAATAGTCATATTTACACTTGGTGAATGCAAATTATAGAACCTATTGCAAAGTACACAGTTACTGTATTATGAATGAATACATCGCATTTGTTTTATGACTTGAATGGTATCAAAATATCTATTTAATTCAAACATAATAAAATATCTTAGGTATGTAGATAGAATATCTTATGAAAACTCAATTATTATTATTAATTATAAGATATGATATTTGTATCTTTCTATAAAGATTAATTTCAATATCAAAAGAAAAAGAAAATTACGAAAATTAGTTTGATAGAAAATATTAATATTAATACTGCTTTCGGGGATCATAATGAAACAATTTATAAATTAAAATGTATCAAATATCAAATAGTTTACATGCGTAGTGAAAGAAATGCATTACTTTTGTTCATAAATCTAATGTTATTTACATTATTGAAGAAATAATAAAATAAATGTAAAAAAAACATAATACGTTAACAATATGATTTGTTTTTTTTATATTATTTTTCCTGCATCTAATCCTTCTTTGATTTACAACTTTCCATTTGATTTATTTGTTTGACAGCCCAAGAAATCTGTTTGAATCTGACAAAAACGAGCGCAAGTTTTATGGGCATAAAAAATTAAGTCTAATTTATTCCTTACTAGAATCGACTGGTGTTCGAGAAAAAAACTATTTTTCTAATTAGAGAACGCTTTGCAATAATATTATATATATATATATATATATATAGTATAAAAAATAAATAAATGATACAAACCATCAAGACTCTGACAAAAATTCCATTATCCAAAACTTATTTTTATTCAAACGAGTGGCCATATTTTACGCGATGATGTTTTTTTTTCATTTCACAGACATTTTTATTCCTATTACTGCGGTAAAGGCGTTATATACGTTGTGAACGTGCAGTTTCGTCCGCACTACAATATTGGAGAGTCTATTTGGTGATAAATGTTGACATTAGACACACTGGTGCGTTTCTAATGACGTCTATGAGTACGAAAAAAAAAACAAACCCTTCGCTAATATTTCTCGGAAGAGCACGTCGCCGGGCGGTAAACAAATAGTTATAACTTATAATATTATGTCCATACAGAAAATCCTATGGTATCTGAATCGGCTGTGGACAATATCTGCAGTGTGTGTAGTATATGTCTTGTGTATTTTTCAGTCGAACCATTTGAAAAAAAAAAATGCAAACAATCCGTCAAAACAACGAAAACAGCTTCATCGTTAATGGAATATTCTATATTATTCGTTAAGACACGACGACAAACAAACAATTCTCGTTTTTCTACAGTAATTATCACGGACTGCTACAAAAGTTACTCAGATACATCAAATTCGAGAAAAAAAAATATGCTGAACAATTAAAAGTGAAATTGGTGGGATCCAGTTTGAAAAACAATAAGTTTGTATTGTCCCAGGATCATCATAATTGGTACAAAAAATCTCAAGTATTCGAAAATATGGTCTTCGACTGTATTTAAAAATACCAAAAATCAGAATTTGAATATAATACAGATGAGCATGCTTAAAACATCATCTTGTATACTGTTTCTTAAATGTATTTAATTAATAACGATTGGCATTATTTCAAATGTACCTAATAATAATTGAATTACGTTTTACCGATAGATAACACACACAGTGAATGCTATTTAAAAATATATAAATTGTATACATAATAGTACTCAATGCGCTAGTCTTTATATTATAATCAAAATAAAACTACTTAAACATCTAAATTAACCATATTATTTTTCAAACAACTTTTCTCGAAATCATTTTAATTTATGAGTATTAACACAACTGTGGAGTATATTGCATTATTACCAACGTCTTAGAAGTACGAAAGAAATGAAAAAAATGAATCTAGTTATCAAAATATGAAACAAATAGATATAATTGTGTGGTTCTATAGTTTTATACGGTCATTTAATATATATTCTGTTAAAATGTTATAAACTTTAATCACATGAACGATAATCGCATTTATGTATATGGTAGACATTTATATTTTGAAAGTCCACACTTCACGTATTCGAATGCGTTTTAGATCCTAATGGTTAGAACAAACTATGGGTTTTATAAGTGAAAATCGTTTATTAATTATTTTCAGAAGTTAAAAGTCTGTGCCAATTAAAAATTGTACTCAGTAGAACATCATCTAAAACGGTTTAATTTTAATAGACTATTTCATTGCTCTAATATAAAACTTAAATATACGAGTTACAGCATATACATCGATGAAATATTTAGATATTACCTATTACCACTATTTATTTTTAATAAGTTCTCACAAACATTATGTTTAAACAAATTCAATCGCTTGAATGTTAAGATATGTATATATTTTTTAGCGAATAAATTGTTTTTATTTTGATTTTGATTTGATCCCATAATTATTGCAAACGTTCATAAAATATATAAAAATGTGTAACAGCACTTACCATCAAAGCGTCTTAAATAATGATTTCTTTATAGGCTATGCGCATAAAAATTTTGTTTACACTGCGTTTGTTTAGTATTGTTAGAAGAAATAGTATTGTAAGCATAAATTATTAATGCATAAAAATTTGTAGAGACGTTTTGAAGTAATTTTCGTTTAACATTGAGCAATAGTTGTAAGAAAATCTGTGATTTTAGGGAAAACTATGAATTATTAAAAACACATGACATGTTTACATCGAAATCCAATTGAATGTGACAGTTTTTTTGAATACTGTATGTTACTATTATAATGCATCATACATAATTTGTATAATAGATATAAAAAAACGGTTCAAGATGAAATATTGTCGAAAACAATATAATAACAATTTAAAATTTCTGGTTTTCCTAAATAATTTAAATTTATATTTGTCATTGCATTAAATTAAAATTGAATGCGTTTTTTTAAATAAAATGTATATTATATATTTTTTTATTTATTTAGTACTATTAAAAAACTATCAGAATTTAGTATATAAATTTTTTGGAAGTAAATACCTACAGTGAAAAATTATTTTTAATTTTATTCAAAAAATATAATTATTATTATATCATTACAGTTACCAATTAGTTCTTCATAATAGAATATTTTATACCACACAATTTTTATACTGACGCAATATATATTATACACCCATCCTCTGGCCACTAGCTAATAATTACAATTTGAAAAACGTAAAATAGAAGACACTATTTTATTATTGTTAAAATAAATGTAATTATTTTTTTTCGCGATTGGTATTTTTAATTCCTATTTAGAAGCTCAGATTATTTTTTTGATTATCTAAAAAAATAATCACACATATTATTTTAATACCTACTTAAAGAAGAACTAAAGTAACAAATGTTATAATATAGATAACACTATATTGTTGTAGCATTATATTATATTATATTATTTGTCATAACTGAAAGTACAATAATATAACATTTAATCAGTTAGTATAACTCACTCGTGTATTAACTAATAAATATTTATCAAATTGAATATCTTTTAAAAAGTAAAAGAATAAATTCCAAAACACAAATAACTTAAATACAATAATGCATGAATATTCAAATTCTGGTACTTGAAAGTAATCGAGACAAAAATTATGGAAATTGATTAATTTATTTTGATAAATAATTTAATTTAATATTAAATATGTTTTTATTCACAAAATGTACTATACAATTTGTAATATTTTATGTAAATTATTTATTCTATAATTGTCTATTAAACACATAATTTAGAATATGTTTATAAAACTTTTTGCATTAAAATAAGGTATTTAAATTATATTTTGTTATTTTAAATACAACATTCTTCATTAATTGTAATTAATGAAGAAATAAAATAAACAATCGATAATAAAATTCAAAACTAATATATTATACTGGTAAATAATTGATATTGTTTATAATATTTGTTTGTCTTAGACATATTAATAAAAATTAATTCAATTTAAAAAACCCAAATAAGCGATAATTTCATATTATAGGTATTAAAACATCAGACTAGAAATACAAGTTTGTTTTACGTAATACCATAATGTTATATAACACACAATGCACGTGGTACATATAACCACGTCAACTAAGTGTTAGTTTAAACCGAATAAATAAAGGGCTTCAACACTTGATCAAAACCAGAATAATTTAATTTTCGTATCGAGTATAATATGCGTGCAAGTATTTAATACTGAGTATCCTGAATTCAACTTTATTGCTTTAGTCTAGTTCAAAAAGCTATTGATAGTGCATATGATCTGTTTATGAATGAAAGACCTGATGGTATTTTATATAGAGCACATGCACATCTGCTAATGCAAATTAAGATTACCTACAAATTATTTTTTATATATAGTTAAAGTAAACAGTTTATAATCAATTTAGGAAAAGATGATTAGCTAAATAAAATCAATACAATTTATAAAAGTGTGTTGTTGATTAGTATAACAAATTGTATACAACTTTAATTGAAATAAATTATATAAATTAAATTTTGACGGACTATTGAAAAAATTAGTGCTGGAATAACGTTTTTTGATCAAATATCCAGAAGTTGATCAAACGTATTGCATTTAAGCTTTCCAGATGTGTATACAATTACATTTATAGTGTTGAAGAAATATCAAACGTTAAGAACATAAAGTTATAATTATTTATTCAATTCCACGTGTTATTATTTGTTTATTATTACTACCCTCGTTTTACTCTTTGAGTATTGAACCAAAATCGAATAAACAATAAATACATAATATTTGAAAAAACAATTTAATAGTATCACAGAGTTTTTATTTCTTAAAACATTATATAAATAAGTTTAAAAAAATTATGTTTTGATCAATTGATTGTATAGTAGGTACACTTGTTTGCAAATAAAAAAACACTTTTTTTCAAATAACATTACAAGGTCTGAAAATTGAATAATAATGAATATAGTTATATTCTGAAGATAATAAATATTGTGAATTGTATTTAATAATGTGAAGAAAATTCGTTTTTGAACTACTCATAGATAACTTTGACGTTTACAATAATAGGTACCTACTAGAAAATTAAATTAGTTGTACAAAGAAAATTAAAAGCCCTCGATGATGGTCGAAAATGTAATACCAAGTGTGGAAAATCCGACCTAGAGAAATATTGCTAGCCATCCCGTAAAAATTTATTCGGTCGCTCTTAGACGATTGTTTAAAAATTAACATTATATAGGTACGCATAAGAGTTATCGTGAAAAATGAATGGCAAACAAATTCCAATAAAATTCGTGCTTCAACGCTACGACAATAATATAATACAATATATAATAATATATTCGTAATTTTATCGTTCAAACTCCAAATAAACATTACCTACATCATACAATTTGTCGGGCAAAAAGACATAACGGCATTGTGTTGTTCTTCTCGATCGAATAAATTATATAAAACAGAGGCATATTATACATTTATGCCTATTATTATACTCGACCATTATGCGCACAAGCCGAAAAACACGCGTACAATATTCTTTCCGGACTTTACAGTGATGTTTCGATGACACAATTATTATATAATACCATATATTACAGTCGAAATATTCGAAACACGTTAACGGTGTTACTCAAAGGTCCCCAGACGCGAAATCAACTGCGCGGCGAACGGTTGGAGGGGGTTATTTATCATGATTTTATTACATAAGTAAAATATTGTTTCGTGTATTTTTTTTTTTTTTCAATACCATACGATCACGATGAAACTCTAATTATATAGCATATTAAAGTACCTGTATATATATAGTATATATTATATTATTATAATTATATATTTCTGGTTTGGTGCGTAGTAGGTTACGCGTAAAAAGCATTACGAGATTTTACAGTAACCCCTACGGGTCAGTTTCCATACGTGATATCGTTGGCAGACACAATAACGGTGAGATATAAAAACGAAAATAAAAATCGGACAAGAGCGATTGAGACGCGTTTTTCAATATGAAAACGAGTTTAATAGAATAATACACGTTAAATGGCTACTCCGAGATGAAACACTATAATATTATAATTATAATAATAATAATAATAATAATAATAAATACTATTCTATACACGATACCTACTTAAAATATATTATTTTATTGGAATGCTTATCAGTTACCTGCTGCAGTAACGGCCACCGAGCGCCTCGAACGTGAACTTGGAAAACGTGTCTGTGGCACAGCAGCAGTTGGGTACGGACTCGGCGAAAAGCACACACCGGAGAGCTGAACTTTAAGTAGCGTTCTGCCGACGGTTGCTGTGGGAACGACGTGCTTATGGGTCTTCGTTACGCCGGGCGGCGGCGGCGGCGTCGGCGACAGTGCTGCCAGCGGTGAATTGTCGAACCACCGTTGCCCGACGGTGTCGGACGATAAGAATATTATAATAAATTATTGTACGCTAATGGCTCCTCGACGGTATGTGTATGATATTGTAACGTGCATGATATAAAAGTGTAACATCACGGCAAAGGCGTGTTTATATAACCATATAGATAATAATATAGGACATAATAACGGCGTCTTATCAGCCGCGGTGATCAATAGTGATTCCGATTGAGGCAATTTAACTAACAAAGTGATGAATGATATTAACACTATCAAGACGTTTGATGAGACGTAATAGCAGCAAGCAAAATTTAAAATTTAATACTTTTTAAATGTTTTAAAACTACTTTCCGTTTCAATAATCGTTCTGGGCTATTTAGAAATCTAATATTTTATAAAAAAAAAATTTTGTAAAAAAAAAAAGTTGTAGTTTGACAAAATTCAAAAATAGTTAATTTAGGTATTTGTGAATTATTACATTGGAATTATAACTGACCCAACTGTAACAAACATAACAATATAATATTATATTTAGAATTTTTTATTACTTAACAACAAATATTATAGTTTTGGTTCTGTAGTAGGTTTTATAACAGCTGAATTCTAGAATCTAGACTAAATAAATCAATCATCAACTATCAAATTCAAATATTATACAAAACGGTCTCAAATTGTTATCGGTTTATGACCTCAAAAATTATTTTTGATGTCTTATCCATGTTTGTATTATATATTGCATGATACTAAAATATAGACAAAGATGTTTAAAAAAAACCACGATCGACTCCGCGTCGGTTGCCACGATACGTTTGATCGTATTTTTTTTTCAATAGCACATCCGACCGATAAATTCATGTGACATGGTGTACATAATACGACAATATTATTATTGTTATACTTATATTATTGTGATAAGTAGTGCGCGGGAATAAGAGGTACGTCCTATATAATTTTTGTAACTTCCACTTGTCCAATTTATATACGGCCAATATCGCGGACACGTTCGGAGGATCGCCATCATGAAGTACAAGAAAATCTCCACCAAGCGGCAGCCATCTGACGGTGGATTTTTCCGCGAGTTCCTCAGAGATTTACTGGGTAAGTAAACCGATACGATGCACATTTCACACCTATTATATTATTAATATTATTACACCTACACGAAGTTATGCCGTGCCCTCGATGCTATGAAAAATTCCGTACGATTATTATTTCGTGCAGTAGTTCCAAGGTCCGTGCAGATGCTGAACTTTTATATCTTTATGATACGATAACGTAACGAACTTGAAAATTTTCGAAGACTGGTCTACCAGTAATCTGATAAAAGGCATCATTCACTGCTGTCATCGGTGACACTGAACCCTATATGTTAAAGTAGGGACTTAACCGGAAATTTAGGATGGGGCCGCTTCATATTTTTTTTCCGTGTGACGGGAGGGATTTAAAATTACTATGCCCCCCACCATTATGGCCTTTTTAATGTACACCATTGTGGCCTTTTTAAATATTTTTTACTCGACTAAATTTTTAGGATTTTGGCGTCACTGGCTGTCATATTTGGAACTACTTATATCGTAGTAATTATACTAAAATACTATAATAGTTAATACTAAATCATCACCTATTTTACCCACCCACCACCCCATAAGAACCTCGGAAGCGACGTCTTTCGACTACCTCCCTCGCCACGTTACTGATATTATAACATGTATATTCGGTTTTCCGTGATATATCAGACCATATCAGGGTAACACTATGAGGATAATACTGCTATGTATACATGTGCATATCATTGGATTACGCCGACACTACCTACAGTTAACCTGCAGTTAATACCCAATTAGTATATTATAATCACAATATTATAATACCTGGCGCGACTTGTTCGCCTCGGAGTTTTTTATTTGTGCATTATTAATCCTCCAGATCCTCCCTAAAAATGTGGTTGGTCGTTTACGCATCGCATGCTATCCTAATTCTCAAGAGTGAGGGCTCCCCTCACCCTATTATATGATAGTAAGTGGGTGGATAGGTGCGTTGATGGTTGATCAGGACAATCAGATGACATTTCATATTATTTAATTGTAAATATTAATGTATTTTTGGAATCACTGATGATGATTTCGTGCGAAAAACACATTTTAATCGACACATATGAAGATATCGAATGTATTTTACCATAATATAATTCATTAAACATATTATGCATTATATAGGTATAGTTATATATACTTCTTTTCAAAACCCTCAACCACCTGTTCTAACATCTTATTTCTTCGAATATTATTCGATGCCAGTATGACTGTCATTTGAATAGCGGCGTATTTAGTAATATGGCACGCCATGTAGCTACACATAATGATGAAATAGCGTCCCTTTTATATAATATTTAATAGCACAGGTGTAATTATTATAAGGTGGTGCTAGGTGACGTTATCTTTCACAATACCATAAATAACCTCTCGATGATTTGTCAAGTTTCGACGCTCCATATAAGCATTCAATTACACTATTTTAATAAGATTTTAGTAATGACTATTAAATACATTCGTACATCTGTATATTCGTCTCTATTTATTTGACCATGTATCAATGTTGCCAGTCTTATATAATATCTTCAATTTTTTGTTTTAAATTGTTTCGAATATTTTGTCTCTTTGATAATTCAGAAGAATCTGGCTTGTGAAAATGATTAGTTAGGTTACTTAACTACTCTAATAACATTGATCCACTTCTCTTAAAATAATATTTGCATTTCTTATTTGTGCAACTCCAACGCTCGACATCATTGTCCAACATTTTGTGAAAACGATATTTAAACTTATCAATAATACGGATTTCTTTATTTTTTTCACTAAAAATGGTATTCATTTTGAATTTTCAATATAAACTATAAATTTTAAAATATCTGTCAACTCTAAGGCACTTGACGTACTAAATCGCTACGTGATGGTAAATCGATAAGATTACGAGCCTTAAAATAAAATGTTTATAAACTCATCAAATTAAAACTGATTCGTGTTTAAATACACCTGCACACCATATGTGACAAATATATTAGATTTAATATGTCAATTTATGTGTCACATTAACGCTTACCTACTATACAATAGAATGAAATATGAGCACAGAAAAAGTAGGAAAAAAATCGTTATATTATTAGTAATGATATCATCGTTACCGTTTACAATGATATTATTACCTACGCACGTACCAATATAACTCGAATTCACGACGATGATTTATCGTAATAATTGTTGTACGCGCCCGCTGCACGTTTCCCCGATGTCCTCTCCTCCGCAATGTGCGTCCAACTACGTCATGGCGGCAAACGATTTGATGCGTATTTTGATTTACGGCCAAAAATCGCAGAAGTAGGTACTATATCATAACACTAAAATAAGGTTATAATATTTAGTATATTATTATAATTCGCTGTTTCGCGTGCCATTCTACTCTTGCGGAGGAAACCAAATAAGACATATTTTGTGACTGTATCATGTGTTGTAGGTACTCGGGATTAAGGCAAATACATCAAAACGTATGATAGGTAACCACGGCGGCGGGGATGAGTGTCCATTGATGACTATAATATTATATTAATATGATGTCTTTTAATAACGGACCAGAGGCTTGACAGGAGAAAATTGCTTCTATCGAAATGACGCGTATATTCGCCAGCACGGTTTGAATAATAATCGTATATAGTCATATTATGTTATCGTCGTATTTTCATTTTGTGCTCAATCGCCGTAGTTGCTACTGATGTTGTTGTTGTTGTTGTTGTTGTTGTTGTTGTCGTTATTGTTGTTGTTGTTGTTGTTATAGTTCCAACGGATATTATGGGCGACGAAATTGTTCAAACCACGCATACATATAATATTTTAAAACAAGATATTATAAATATTAATTTCAACTGATGGCGCGCGTCATGCATTCTTAAGACAATTACGTTGAATAATTACTCGAGTCTTTCGGTAAATGTAATTAAAACAATACGTTTCTCTCTCACCGTGTCTCTGTCTATCTCTATCTGTCTATAGCTCACTCTCTCTGTCTTACATATCTTCTCATTCCGTCGCTCTGAATTTAAAACGCACTTCGGTGGTGCATATTATGATAATATAAAATGTACATCGTATCGACAATAATAATGTTCCTCCTGTGATTATAATTGATACTCAGCCGAATGAGATATGTGTATTTTTCGCGGTTTATAAGCAATGCGTGTGGAAAATGCAAAACGTACAATAATTGATAATATAAATTGTTGACACGCGTCATTGTTTTCTTTACGTTTTCTGTTGGCAAATACGAGTGAAAATGCGCATTGATTGAGTGGTATCAATTTAAATTTTGTAGGACCAAAACTGTCAGCTGACGCCTCTCTATATTAACATAATACTATCTATTGAGAGGTTTATGACACATAAAAAATAGTTATAACTTGTAATATATATTCATATACAGAAAAAAAAATATTTCTTACTGGTTCATTATATTTTACGAAGCGTTCTACGACTATTCGACTGGCAAAAATAGTTTGTTAATATAATAACGTATCATCATACAAACTACAAGCACATAATTTTTCGATGCCGTGTTTCAAAATTTAAAACCAGTTTCTACTTTTTTTTATAAAATTATATGTTTACCTTATCTCCAACAAGCATATGGTCTCCGGAAGCGACTGCTCCTTCTAATTCTTCTTGGTTGTAGACAGGTACACCACTGATAAAGGTAGGTGCGTACCTAAGTTAAACATAAGAATAATAATGCTATACGTCATATCATATATTTTAGTGTAGTTAAAGAAAGACATAGCAATATTATTATATATAGTTATCTGTCGATATCTGAGAGAGCTCGAGATTCGTCCGAATTGATTATACATCTATAAAGGACTACCAAATTTTTTTCATCCTTTGGTTTCACTAACCTGCAAATATCCATCTTCCGATAATTAGGTTCAATACTTAAACGAATGACACATTGTTTTTCTATTTTGAGAACGCGGAATACAAATGATTTTATTTGCACAAATTGTGTGCGTGTTGTAATTATAAGCCTATACGCATATTCCGTATATATACCTAACTACGTCATACCCTAAGCGCACGTTTACGGCAAAAATATTTCCCCACCTCCTGTCAAAAATAAAATAATAATAATATCAACTAGTATACGTCATGACGTGTAAGGTACACCTATAATATGTATTCAGTTTATTAAAAAACAATATGTCAACTTTTCGATTACTAAATAAACGATAAAATTGACGGAACCCATTAAACATATTATTTCGTAAACGAATAATAAAATTATTGTTCAATATAATACGACTAAGATTTTTTATAGGTACTATAATATTGTAATGTTCGTATACCACGAAAACTTTTCTCATAAACTCTCTATGCACTACCGCAGTTACAAATTTTTCAATTTAATTTTTTAAACCCAAATCGGGTCTTTCAAGTACGTTAAATATTCGTACGAACGATGCCACCAAAAGAGATGAAAAAAGAACGGTTTTTATTAAATCGGATATTATTAAATAACATAATATATATGATATTATAGCCGTGCACTGCGTACCCTTTAGTTTCATTCACTCACTTGTAGATAGACTATAATTAGAAACTCCCGCAGTGTATTGACGATGAATGAAATGAAGAAATTGTTGGTTACATTAAATTATCGAACTCTTGTGAAACTTTTTTCTATCTCGAAAAACTTCATATAATAGTTCACAATATTATAAATTATTTATAAGAACGTAACCGTCGTTGTCGAAAGTCAATGATATAATATTTCAATTGTATTTTCCGGGAAATCGGGTCCCAAACTATCAATCTTTCTTTGAAAAAACCACAATATTTTTAAAAAATAGTTTCAGAAACAATACTTGGTTTAAATGAATGAATAACGATAGACAAAAACTATTTTCAAGATATAGTCTAATAATGTCAAGTCTTGACAAAATTCTAATACAACCACGTTTCAAAAGTTTCTAAATTGAAAATGGGTATGATACCCACCTATATACGATAGGTACCTATGTGATTTATTAATTATTAATTATTGAGCTAGAATTTAAATTTAAATACATATTTATACTAAAACATGATAAATTAATTATGGAAAATGATAAATTCGTTTCACATGATTTGCAATAAAATAAGATATATTTCGTCATAAATACATATTTATACATTTCGTAAATTTTATTCATAATACTAAAAAGTAAAACAATTTATATATGATTTATATGTCAATTTACATCATCAAAATTGGTGACGCTATATATTTATATTTCGATAATAGTACTTGTAAAAATTGTAAGTGCGCGTAGACTACAGGTATAGCACATAACTTAAAAGTATCAGTTAAATATTAAAAACTTGACTTTAGTTTATCTTATATACACCGAAAAGATATTGTGATGTTGAACATTCCTGCAGTAGATATGTCAGTATTAAGACTTAATCGTAGTAGTTTTAATTTTGAAAATTTAAAACACTTTATAGTTTGCCATTGTTTTACTTGAAATTCATAAACAATTAAAAACAATAAATTGTTTAATTCAAAAATTATTTAGAATTGCGTTTTAATTCAACACGTGTATATACATATTTTTTTATTACATATATTTTATTTTTCACGTTTAATTACATATATTTATACATATTTTGGATTTTCTATTATATGTAATCATATAAAACCAAGCCCTAGTGATTAAAATATCAATAAAGGTAAAATGTGACAGTTTTAAATTTAAAATAAAAAGAAGTGTGGTTTGGATGTTGAAAAAATATTCGATAAATATGTTGTAACCTGCGTATTTACTTCATATTGCTTTTAACCGTTTAAAAAAAAAAAAACTATACACACCATAAAACCAGGTTGTGAGAAAAATGTCAAGTCTTTTTTGGTAATTTTGGACATTTTACGTAAAAAATTTAAGAAATTTCGTTCTGCGTTTGACGATATCACTGTCAAAATCGTACGATCAAATCATAATTATTTATTTTATTTATTAAGAATATAAAATTGCAATTACGGTGTTAAAACTGTAATCATAACAATAATGAAAGATTTTTATTGTCTTCCTAGTAGTTGATTTTTTTTTTGACACTATATTCTCACAATAACCGTCCCATTAATCACTGTTCAATTAGCTCTTACTTTTATCAGTCGTTCAGTGTAGTAATGTAGTTGTTGTAGAACAGCCCAGTAGGTAATTCGAAATTAAATTAAAATTTTTCACTCTTCCGACGACGTTTTATTATTATCTTAATTATTAAAAAAATATTATAAGCAATAAACTTGGTATCATTTTCAAAATAGCTGATCGCCGCAGTAAAAAGTTCAGAAAGTCCAAGATGATTCTGGGTTTCTTCTACGGACTTTTCCTGAGCCTGCGTAAGTATATCTGACTTTTAATTTAACGTGTCATGTTTTACGTTATTTCTTTTTTAGTTCTCTACCATTTCGTAATTGTCGATTTAGAATTTACTGATCAGACCACTCACCTAATGGGCATCGTAATCAGTCTATTTTTGAGCATCGGTCACGCCATTTCACAACAGGTAAATCGATACATATCAAATTTAGATAGATAATTGTTTATAAACGACCATTTGCGGACAACGCGTCGACGTTTAACATTTAATAGATTGATATTTATAATACTTGCACTTTCGGTAATATAATATAATTAATAATAATAATAATAATAATAGATATACCTCTTATGTTACAGTCAATGTGCGGTAATCGCTAGTGCATTACTTAAAAGTTACAAAAATATTACGCGTGTTTTCATTAATAAAAATATGTTATATTTCTAGAGCAGTTAATGATAAATTGTATCAACTATAATATTATAGCATTTTAACGAGGCTATTTAACAGCGTATAATAAGTATACTTGGATAGTATAATTTGCCAAGGTTTTTATGTTTTAAATAACATTTTTATACTTTTTATTTTATGAATTTAATCATTTTAATAAGTTAAAAATATATAGGTACACTAAATTATATCAACAAAAAAAAATCAAGATTTTTTTTAATGCTTTATAGTATTGTGTCTATTTTTATACTGTCATAGGTACAGAAAATTAGTAATCTACTTAATTGCATATTTGAAACCAAAATATAAAAATTAATATGAAATATTCAACTAATATTTGATTACTTATATACAATTACATTTTAAAGATAACTGAAGGAATACAGACAAAATATAACCTCATAAAATGGTGGTGAACTCTTCTCGTCTAAATTTCAATCATATAAATATTAACCCAATAGTTTAATTTACATAATATACACAAGTATATATTACATATAATATTATGTTATGGCACCAAATATCAAAATTTGATATCAAATTTTGACATTTAATGTAATGAGCACTTGACATAAAAATAGTAAAAGTTTGATAGTAAAAAAATTATATTGACATATGAAAAATTAAGTTTTTTCAAAAGCACAAAATCTGCTTAAAAATTAATCTCACGTAGAAAAATAAAGTGTAGAACGCTACTTGATATTTTTTATCTACAAGGAAAATCTATGAATCATAAATGTGTTTTGGGGGAATAATAAGGAACTAGATATTATTCACGTTTTCGTTCTTTGAAAGCATTCTGTCGTTTAGGGTTAGAATTCATAATTTCTAGAATATACCTAATTTTAAGCAATAAGTAATTTCCGTAACAAGCTTTAATTATACTTCACTTTTAATCTTAATATTCATATATATAATTATTTCATGAGAAATGTCATACTAGTAATAGAACAAAAAAATAACCAAAATATTATGTAACTAATGGGAACCATTTACAAACAAAGCATTGCCCTAACTCGATTACGGTGAGAAAAAAAAGTTGTATCTAGCCCAAAAATATATTAATGTTAATTAACTTTACATTTCTATTCAATAAATATTGAATTACAAATAAGCAGTCTAACTCTAATTGTCTGTTGGTTGTTGTCTAGATCTACTTGCAAACCAAGTAGTTTACTAAAAATCTGATTTTATTCTAATGTAAGTAGGTTCGTACCCATAATATTATAATATAATTATGAGTAATCCATGTTCTGTTGACGTATATATTTATGGTACCTAGATAATATTGTATCAACTACATAATTTAATGGATTATCGGCTTTTGAAAACGATGATTATAAATGGCAAATCCATGGTCGGGAGCTCGGTATAAAATAAAATAGTATATTGTTTTTTAAGCCAGTGAATTCTCATTTATTATGTACAAAAAAAAACTGTGACTTTAAGTGAATCCAGAGGATCAGAGGAATATAGAGAATATCTTCATCATGTAACGATTCGTCCAGACAGGCACCGCACCAAAATGTTTGTCTTTTACACAAGTTCGTATGCACATAAAAAAATATTGTAGTTGGAATATTATATTCTACACTGATCGATAGTTTGTACATTGATTTAATAATGTGACACATGTCATATAAATAAATAATCCAAAATGAATTTTTTCTTACAAGTATGATGTAGACATTCAAAAAATACACGTTTTATCAAATCAAAATATAAACATTGTTGAGAAACACAACTTATATTTCTATACTGACACATCGAGTCGACGTTCTGTCATGAATTTAATAATCGTATAGATACCTACTCGATAACGTCCAAATAATAATAGTCGTTAAAAAACGATTCACTTGTAACAATAATTCAAATAAAAAAAATCGTCTCAAAGAAAACATCCTTTGAGCTCTTGTAGAATTTTAATCATCATACGCAGCAACAATAAAGATTATAATATTATTGTAATGCGCAATATTATAATCGCAAATGTTATAGTGAGAGTACTTCAAATTTAGAATTGATATATTTTTTTCAATTGAACGCATGAAAAGTTATTTTTATTTTAAATAGTTTTGTTCTGTTTTAAACAAATCGTTTTAATTAAAAAAAAAAAAAATTAAAAACTACTAAAAATATAAAATACTACCAAATACCAATGGTGTAACTATTCTGATTTATGAGTTATGAAGGTGTTCATTTGCAATCCATGATTTATTTTTATTTTATTACTCTCATTTATTGTAAGAATATATGTCGTAATTATTGTGCGTACAAAGTGATTATTTGTTCCGGTTACTACTACTGTAAAAGCCTATAGAGCACAACTAACTTAATTTTGAAGAATGACTAACAAATTTTGAATTACATGTATGGTCGAAAATGAAAAATAACGATAACGTTCAGTTTTGATTAAGTTAGCCGCGATATAAACTTTTGTGGGTAGGCGAAAAAAGCTAAACTTAAAAATTACTAATTTATGTTTAAAAATACTTACAAAGAAATCACTTACTAATTATTTAGAAAAATTGAATTAAAAATATTGAATTTAGGTCGCGAACTTCACTGGCATTACCTAATCAATATATCGATGACTTCAAAGCTATTTAGCGTGAGCAACTTTCTTGTTACTTATCAAGTGCAAAAATAATATTTTTATCTATTCCGTTACTTTTTCTTGTTTTATAAATTCTTTTTATTGTTTGTATTCTTGTTTTATCTACTATATATCTGTTTACTGATGTTTAAATTAAAAACAAGTAAATAAATATGAGATTAAAGTACGTTAAAATATATGGTTGCAAGCAATTTTGATGCTTACATTACATCTTGAAAATAATTATGTTTCTATCAAGATTGTTGGTGTATAAGACTTTAATCGGGAACGCTAAACCAAAGTATAACAGCTACCACATTTCTTTTAATTGCATTTGGGAAAAACCAAATGAGTTACAGCATGAAGGATATCCGCAATAGGCTCTTGTGTGGCCATAATCTTGGCAGTTCAGGCATTGGCTTACAATTTTAGGTTTGTAGAGCTCTTCAACTTTGATCTTCGTATGGAGAAGAAAAAAGAGTTCAAAGATATCGTTTGATTGGTCAGTGGGCTCAAGATCAACAAAGAGCAGCGACAGTGACGATTTGCTGGTCTTATGTAGGACGTTTGTGACCTTTCTTACTTCGAAGAGGCGCAATTCAAATTCGCTTTTTATTAGTTCTGTGGATGTAGATGGGTATAAGTTTCGCAGGACGACACGAGTAGGCTTGTCCTCCTTTAACTGGAACGAATGATATTGGGCATTTTGTTTGTTCAGAAAATGAATCAATGTTCTGTATGCGTCGGGATTGGCGATTTGAATTTTCAGACAGTTTGCCGAAGATTTGAAGAAAAAGTTGTAGACTTCAATTAGTTCAATTAGTGCTGCACAGAGATCTGGGAAGTGAACTATGCCTTTCACAAAAATTGGTGATAGTGGTTTGATTAAATTGACAGAGATAAGAGTTTCTGAGGTAAGGTTTTGTGTGTCAGTGGTAGAGTTTTGTGAATTAGAGGTTCGGATTGCAAAAGTTCGTAACGATTTTTAGTTATAAATATTTTTTTATTTTTATTTATAGTAGGATCAGATGACCGCGGATCGGATAAACCTAATAAATTTCTTTTGCTAAGCAGATGTGTCCATCTGTCTTTTGAGGAGTCGTTCATGTTGTCGTCACGAGATGAATAGCTCGGATTGGTGGTATTAGGCGTAATATTACTTGTGTTAAATTGTTTTATTAGGCGACCTTTCTGTATAGTGGCATTTTTGTTTTTATTGTAATTTTTGTTTGGAGTTTGCGACATGCTTATATCGGGCAGAGGTCGTGTTTCGCCGTTCGAGACAGCAATAACGCAACGTATATTATATAACGGCACTGCTGGTTTCGCACACTAAATTTATTTACATTTTGAAAAACAACGCTTTTAAGCGCACTTAAATTTACAAATTTAATAATTAATAAATAATATTGGAAACGTGTTTTTTTTTTATGTATAAAATTTAAATTTGGATAAAGAGTCAATCGAAATCACAACATTTTTGTGGAACGTAATGATACGTGTGCATCGAACAAAATACTGTCGTTAACTGAATTTTATTTAAAAAAAAAAAACTATCGTTATTTTCATTGAAATGTAAATTCAAAAAAAAAATTCAAACTGCTACTAAAACCGTTTTAAATTATAATACTTTGTACAGGTTCGGTGTTTGGGACTTTTGGCGATGCCGACGTTCTGTGACAAGTCCGGCCAACGCGTGCTGGTGACAATGGTGTTTGCGTACGTCATGGCCGGCCCTCTGAACAATATAATGAGAAACGGGTCCGAAGTGATCAGAGTTTTCACCTGTTCCAGTGCGCTGGTGTATAATTTGACCAAAGTCCGATATGAACTCATGTTCAAACCGTTCCAGGAAGCGCTGTTCAACCTCAAGGTATATAAATTATTATAGTCATTAATAGTATGATTTATAATAATATAAAAAAATATATACAGACGCAGTTTACCTGAATTGAGGCTTATACGTACACTTTTGATATTGTTATCGAGTTTTGAGACTAAATTTCACACACCCGATTATCGAATTAAGTAGGTACCTGTAGCAGCCGTATATACAGATTAGGTATACATCATCGATTGCCCCAAAATAATATTAAAACGAAAATTCACTATAATATTTTTAGATATTCTATTTTAATTTAATACACAAAATGTGTTTTTGATAAAAGTTGGTCAAACTAAATCGTAAAAAAAAATCACATTAAATTCATTTTGAAATGTGTAACAATACAATGTCATGTTTAAGTGTAAAAGTTCTAAATTGTCTTATTTGAAATAAATGATTGAGAATAGTATTAAAAAAATAAATCTAAAATATATCTTGTGATAAATACATTTATGGTTCATTATTAAATTGTTTCATTATTTGTAAGTTCCTAATTTTGTAAATTGGAACACATCCTTAGTGTCGTAAACCTATTTTATATCTTGAAATAATATTTTCAATGTTTGTTTTTTGTTTTAATATTTACTATTATGTATGTTATTTTCTTTTTGAAAACTCTTCATTTTAATACAGGTATTGTATTATTAATATTATTAATATGTTTGTACTTATATAAGTTTCAAAACTTCAAAAAATATCATTTATTTTTCAACTTTTACGTTTAATTAAATTATAACATTTTTTGTATTAAGTACTTCAATAATATCGTCCGACGCAATTTGTGTATAACCTTTTATAAATCTCATAATTTATTTTCTTTTTTATTTGTGATTTCTGACGCAATTCACGTATAACCCGTCTGTTGTTATAATATTAAATTTAAAACTCTATATAAATATTATTGTACAAACAACATAATTAATATTGTTCCTATATTTATACTTTAAAATAATATAATATAATAACTATTGCGTAATAAAAATAAAACAATAAACATTATTATCTTGTAATAAAAACAGTAATATTATCTAGTTGGTTATATATATCATAACCTAATCAATACGTCTTAATATTGATATTTTCATACTTGTTGAAACGCCAAAACGAAGTCGATTAATGAGTTAATTTCAGGTTAAGTATCATGTGATTGATGGAAACTCTTTAATAAATATTGAATCGTTTATTTATAACAATCGTTCGTCAGTAAACATAGATTATTATTCGCACATATTAAAGCACGTTAATCATTTTCCCAATGGCTAAAATTCTTTGATAAACGTACATAAACTTAAATAATTCACTTATCGAATCGACCGAACCGAACTGAGCTACAGAGGAAATAATTTAATCCAACTGCTCGATCAAAGTGTAAGACTCGAATCGTGTCTGCCACCATTGGCTGTCTCGTGTGTGCGATATATGTATATTATACATATATATATATATTATATATATATACATTGATTAATTTTTCGTCCGGGGCATGTTTTTCTTTCTGCAAAACCTCTGTGCGAGTATACAAGCAATTCGATTATTTGCAGTTAATTAAATATTTCATGTATTAGTAATAAATCAGCTGTAAACCCAAATCACTACGTCTTGTAAACATAGTATGGCTTACATGCAACCGCAGCTTGTAAATCTCGCGATATAATATAGTATGCACTTCGCGCGTGTGCTTTATACTTGTGCCGTACTTTTGCGAATAGAAATATACCACCATAGTGATAAAAAAATAACTTTATTTTCAATATAAAATCGGTTTTTAAAAAGAAATCGCTCCAATTACTTCTATGACTAAATCAGTAGACAATTATTTACGTTTCTATATTAAAACACACGTTAAGTTATCGTTTATTTCTAGGGTTATGTGTACGAAATATTTCACATGAAATTTCCACTTTGAAGTATTTCAAACTCGAAACATTCACCAATCTTGAAATATTGAACATAATGTTTTTAACATAGTTAAATTCCATAAAATGTTAAAACCCTATTTATTTCAAATAAAGTTATAAAAACATTGTGTAACTAACCACTCTTATACTTTTGTTATTTATCCAAAATGCAGAGTACCTATATTTTTTCCAAGTAAAACGAATTTTGTTTTTAAGATTATGTATTATTATGACGTCGAAATGACTATGCAATTAATTATAATACTATAAATAATATTCAATTTTGGTCAAAATTTTTCTCTAAAATTTCAAAATCTTAGAGCTCAAATGTAAATTTCATTACATATCACTAAGATTTCTCGAAAAATAACTTACATCTTATAGCTTTTGTGTATTTACTTTCGAAAAAGTTGTGGCCTACAAGTGTACGTCGTTCTAATGTATAAATATGACAGTATATTATTATAATACATTAATGTAAGTAAAAACTTCAAAGACTCCGTTGTGCAACTTGCAATATAATAATAATATACTATCCAATATAAATTCGCGTGCCGCATACAATTCACGTTTACGTGCGTATACGACGACGATTCCAATATGTCTGCAGTTTTTTCCGAGAACTTAATAAAATAAAAAAATACAACAAAAAGTATAAGTTCGTCCAAGTACGGCGGATGTTAAATATTCTAGGTTGTCTCTCGGCCTGGATGCATTTCTTTAGTGAATAATGGGTTTTTATTCCTTCGATATACGCCATTACGATTGTCGTAGTACATAATACATTATTCCGTTTGATATGATACGCTTTTATAATAATATTCAGAGAAAGCGTTTGCGACGAATGCGTCCCAAAAATTGCGAAAAAGTGCAAAGCCTCTGGTCGTTTCTAATCTCCTAATATGGCAAAGTATTAAATGTGTGCGCGAAACGTATACGACATAATTAATAGGTAGGTACTTAATTCAATTGCTAAAAGGTAAAAGTGTGTACGTCACACTCAATTTTACAGGAGAACAGTTTTAATATTTTCAATTATTATAAACCAAATAATCAGTGTTGAAGTTTTTTTGTTTTTCAGTGTTACGATTGATTTATTTGGAAATTATTCAATATTAATAATAATAAATTTAATATTTTAAACATAATTATAATATCTCTTTTAAATTTAAATAGGACTTGTTTTAAATGGCAATATTATAATATATTTTTACAATGGACATACAATGTTTTGAAGTATATTTTAAAAATTGTTAATTTAATAAAAATTTAAAAATCAAATTAATTGACTGAATTGTTTTAGAATTTTAGATAAAAGTAACAAGTCCGGGCTTGTTATGTTTATTGACTTAATATTTAAATCATGATAAAATATTTATTGTAAGTCTCATTAATTTAGGACTTGTATCAATTATTGGGCACTAAATACACAAAAATTAAAATACAAAAAAAACATATTTTAATTATGATATTGACTTCTAATATTTGGCCAAAGGAAGAAGATGACCCAAATTAACCCAGTGTACTTGTAAAACAATTTTATGAAAAATTGGATGTACAGCTTTTGGCCTCTTAGCAATATTTAATAAATATAATATAATATTCGTTATTGAAAAATGCTTTTAGTCGACAAAGACGGCAGCCATCAGATAAAATCGTGTACACAAATCCAATGCACATTTTGTAGGATCAAAGTTGGAGCATAATATTACATGAACGATACGTTATCCCGACGCACAAAAAAATTCTGCCGAATTACAAAAAACGCTTTCTGTTTTTGTCAGTTAATTATTAATCCAAACGGCTCCTTTGATCTGCGGTGTGTAAACGCGTATTTCTTTTTTTATCTTTTGTTGACTTTTACTTATTTTGTTGTTTACTTTAATCGATGATGTACTACATCACGTGTCTGTGTAAAAAAAAAAAAACTTAGAATTTACTAACATCATTAACCAATTTTCGGCGATATTTCAATATAATATTCTACTACACACAATAATGGGATTTGTAATTAGTGAATAGCTTTTTAATTAATTTACTCGAACCGACGAGGATTTATAGAATATTTTTACCTTAAAATTTAAATAAAAATTTACTAATAGATAATAGATTACTAATTTGCATATAGATGAATATTATACTTTACTGTAACATCATTTTAGAATATTTTATAGTAATGTGTAAAGGTACTATTCACCGAGCTCTGTGTAAACCGTGTGATTAACACGTTGCCATAATCGATATACCAAAAAGTTGAAAATATTCAACCTACTTCACCGTATGGCGTTAGGTGATTATTAAATATAAAATTATTTATAATGACTATAGTGAGATTGATTTACTTAAACAACGTTATTTAATTTGGTGAATAACTAGGACATTTTGAACACGAACCACGTGGTCTACACGAAACACGATGATAGTGGAATAGTATGTACCTAGGTATAATAATGGTAAAATACATATAAGTTAATATCAAAACTTATACTATTGCACTAAAATTGTAATTCGCCAGTTTCTTTTTTCTCTTCACTGTTTTTTGTAAAAAGGCATATTTTTCTTATACAGTTTTGAAACATGCACATATTTCTGTATCCAACATTTTTGTACATTAAGGACGATATTTTACCTGGACATATTTTCTATTGCTATTTTTGACGACTTGGACATCCATTACCTAGTCTCAAGTGTGAGTGTAGGCGTTGTTATTTTTAATTATAATAATAATTGTAATTTATTTTTAACTCTGTTTAAAAAAAAAAGAATAAACTGTGAATATTAAAAATAAAAAAACAATGTACGATTTATAACATTATTATATTTGTTGATTTTCACAAAATTCACATGACGCACGGGTTTTAATGACGTATATGAGGATCCCAAGAAAACGTAATTTCCGTCGAACGCAATTCAAATTTTTATTTCATATCCAACCCACATAATATGTTTTTTCATCAAAATACAGATATTAAATTATATTTATATACTGGAAAATATTTAATATTATAAATTAATTTTCTTTAAACCGTAACATTTCCTATTATAAATCATAATCAATGTAAAATTTCCCACAAGAAAAAGATAATTGAATCGTAAGTTGATAATGAACTATTAATAAAATAATTATTAATAATTATAATAAAACCTATAACGTTTTTAGATTAATTGATTTTGTTAGTGAAGTCGTTTAATATTTGTTAATTTCAAAACATAATTATTACTATTAGTGATGTACCTATGTGATTTATAATTTATTTACTCAATACATTAATATAATATTGTTTCCCATACACTTTTGTCATACCATGTAAAAAATTATTGATTTTCATACTATACACACCTACATGAAAATCTGCAGTCCTTCTGCAGTGTTATATAATTTGCGAAATAAAATAAATTACTGATAAAATTTAATCATAATATGTGAATTTTTTTTTTTTTTTTTTTGATCTCAAAGTTGTAAAATAATTAAAAATCGTACCTAATTAAAATTTAAAAAATAGTAAACCTAGAGCTGATAGTATGTTGTAATATTGGCGTAATTATTATGATAGTTAACATTCACATATTAATATATTCTATTTTTTGTAGTTATTTACTTTTTATAATATTATGTATCTATACGTACGATGGTCACCGAAAATAATATTATTGTGATTCAGATCCGTTAAAAAATAAACGTCATAACTCGAAATCGTTCTTTAATCATCATCACAAAATATTACACTATTATTAAGACACGGCGGCGTTTTTTCATGCCTATGATATTTTAATAAGTTTATGTGGTCGTAAACCAATATCGATACAAAAATTTGTCATCGCGTTTGTAAATATTTTCAGGCTGAAACGAACGAGATAAAAGATACCATAAATTCCATCAGCGACGTGATAGATCCGATTCGACAGGAATTCGAATCTAACAGCGACGATATCGTACTACTCGAGAGAAACGACTACTTGGACGATCTGCAAATGGTTCGTAACAAAACAAACATAAAAATATAATATAAAAAAGCGGTTTACGTTTGGGCGAATTTGAAAAAATCGCAATGTGTGTGGGGAGTATGTTTAAGCATAATGCATTTGAGCGAGTGACTTTAAGATAGCGTAATACGTTTGGACGTATTTTTTTGCATTTGTCTAAGCCGTAACATTGCGCTAAATGAAACTGACGACACATCAATATTAACAACCCAATAACTAATTAAGAATTGCGTCATGAACTGATTTTTCAAAACCTAAATGGAATTTTCGTACATTTAAAATATTACCTGTTAAAGTAACACAAAATTGTTTTATTTCCAACCACGTAGAACTATAGAAGTATAATATTGATCTTTAGATTTTGATGTCAAAAATAAATATACAATCGGTATGTAATAATATTATATTTGGAAATATGTATATAATTGATAAAAATGATTAGGAGCATAACTATATAAACGTTCTATTGCCAAAAATGTTTTCAAAGTCACCACAAAAATGTTTTAAATGTTCAGTACATATAAACAAAATAATAATACAACACTTTATCGTATAATCTTTACAATTGTGTCTTCTATATTTTCAATTGTATTATACTCGCTCAAATATAATAATATAAGGAACTCACCCAAACACATTGTTTTTATTATGCGGGTAAAAAGATGATTCGCCTCAACGCATGACGCTCATATCAAATAATATAAAATAATATTGTCCTTATGATAATATCATTTCGGGCAGATTTAAACCCATCCTTTATTCGTTCCGTCCGGATTTTAAAAGCTCATATATGTCACAATTTAAGCGATAAACATTTTTTTTTTAAAATCAATCAGGTGTCATACAATACAATATATATTTTGTTTCTGTGCGTATTGTTTACAGTAAACACTAATAAATAAATTAGTAAGTATTTATAGTAATTAATAAATCATATTTTCAGCCGTGATAATGAGCAGCTGTTGTTTGTGTTCTCAGTTTTCACATCCGACTATTGGTTTAACCAATTTTATTATATTTTAAAACAAAAATAGGCATTCGGTGTCAGAATAATTTATTGAGTAGTGCATAATATTATATATATATATATATAATATATATTGTATGTATATACAAATATAATTTCGAGTTTTTTATATATAACTATGACGAGATATTCAGATTTACGAATCGTGTTCTCATTTTATAAGCAATTAATAAAGCAAAATTGCGACAATAACGTGTAAAGCAGTATTTTATATTTTTAATTAAATATTTTATTTACAAAGTATTACGAATTCCAAACAAAAAATTCTCACATTTTCTGCTCTATTTAAAATTAAAATAAAAAAAAAAGTTAATTTCTATATATATATATATATATAGCATCGTATTGGCGTACTTTGTTTTATTATATAATAACGTTACAGCATTAATACTGTAAAGCGAAATTCCATTATTCAAAATCCGACTGGCACAAACGCAGGCATTTTTTTGTCACTGACGTCACGTTAACATTCCACATTTAGCAAGCTGTGTACATAATATAGTATATTACCATTATACCTGAATTTTGTACCTAAAAAACAGACAGGTCAGAGTCCATAATTTAACTTTTCAGGAAAACCAAATAACTGAAATCTCTATATCCATTATTTCATATTTTTTTTTTTTTTTTGTTAATTTCATTATTTAGATAAATTTGTTATGTACTTATTACAATAACTTAGATAAAATAGGATCAAATAAATAAAAAAAGTAAATAGGACTAGGTATACATATAATATTAAATTTTTCTTTACCAAAACATTTAACTTATATTATGCAATATATAGTGAAACCTCGAAATTCCGAACACTCTCAGTCACTGAAATTTTATCCGCTATTTGGAGATGTTCTTTACTTATTCAAAGAATTCAATTTCTAGAATGTTTGAAGTTTGTTGTCAAAAAAACGTCCACTATTAATAGGTGTTCGCTATTTAGAAGTTTTCGTTAGGGGAAGTTTCACTGTATTACAATATTACGTAAATAACATTATTATTATAATAGAGGGTACATGGATATTTTTGCTCTAAAGGAATTTGATGCTTTTGTACGTGAATACAATTTTTTTACGGAGTTTTTGAGCTTAAAACAGATTCTAAGTTCATATTACACACACTTTTATTGATAAAGGATCTAAATTCAAAACATTTGGTCTTGGATCCTATTCCATCATAGTGAAGACCACTTCGAACTTGGATCATTGTGTTTTAATCTAGTTTTTCAAAAAAATATTTAATGCTAGAACAACCGATGTAGAATACACGGACGTAGGAAAACTTCATAACCTCAATTTTGATTAAAATTAGCTTAGATGACCCTTCTGTTTTTCGTGTATATAAATTATCATTTAACCATATTCCCTAGACTTTTTGGCGTTTATTAAATTGTTAAAGAACATCAAAATTCGATTCGACGTTCTTTCGTCGATCAACGTTACACGATGGTCTTTGCTTACCTCGCTATGACTTGGTGTCCAAAAATGAAGACAACGACGAGTGACAATAAATGCAAGTCGAAGCTAAAAGAATACTTTATAATATTTTTATCTGTTATTTTTTTTGCGTTTCGGCATATCCCACCAATTCTTATTATAATATTATGTATAATGTTTTGTTTGCGTTAGTGGAAAAACAAAAATGTAAAAATGTTCTTCGTAATCTTTGGCAATTGGCACATCCTATATTTATCTATTATTCTAACACGATCTTCATCCCCAATCTATAATATATTATACTATGAATATACATGCGTATTTGTCACATTAATACAATATATTACACAAACCAATTGCAATGCTATCTAATCGTTTCCAAACGAAACTTAATTTTAATGGTACACAGCGTATGACTCAAACCTGCAGCTCATTATCGTGTTATTGTTTTAGAGACCAACGAAAATATACAATGCAAAATCGTCCGAGCATATGAAAAATATGTACAAGATCCCGGAGCCAAGCGAAGTGGAAACAAAATACAGAGATAAATTACGCAGAAAGTGCAAAGGTTAGTATACATATTATTATTATACAGACGAACTACTGTGCGGTGGTGTGACGATTATATACTATCGACTCGCGGAACACACTATAATAGTCTTCGTATATTTCGCAGAGTGTGCACAATTTAATAACAAAAACAGGTTCAATATTTTATTATAATTTATACGTAATAGCCAAAGGAATAACAATTCAAGATCTGAATATATTAATAATTGTACTTTGATTACTTTTTTTATTCGAGTTACAGTGAGGATTGCTAACTATGTAATAAATTATCGTCCTAATAGCAGTTTAAAAAGCGTAGTAGTGATTAAAAAAAAAACTAACAGTACGAATTTTAAGACGTTCAACGAAAAACGAAAAATAATAATTAATAAACCGTTGCGCCGAGTTGATAAAAAAAATGTTCTGTTCTATATAACATAACGGCACGGTAAATGACTTACATTCTAAAGTTTAAAGCATAACTTTATTTAAATGTTCATTAAAACAAAATGATCACGATAATACAATATACAACATCAGCATCTACGAGTGTGTAAAAAACAAACGAAAATTATTTGCATAACATTATATTTTAGCGAAATATTTAACCAATCCGCACAAGTAAATTTCGAGTGTAGTTGAAAACCATTGGAAAAAAATACCATAGGAATTATAAAATAATCATATCGAATTATATATTCACGACGACGTAACCGAGCGGATAACATCAGAAATCTAGCTGATGTAGATCGTCGTGTCTCGTCAATGATAGCTCATTATCATAACATTCGTAGATTAATATTTTTAACGGATAGAAAAAAGGCCATTTTAAACTTTCGGAAAACACACACCCGCCGTGTATCATTACTACAATATTTTTACGGAAACACCGAAACGGTATAATAGGTATATAATTTTTGTTGGCGCCATGCGCAACTAAAATAATTGTTAGAAGATTTCTTCACCAATGGGGCGGCCTGATTCTTCTTCGTTGACGCATCGACCTGGTCACTGCAAGCAGTTAGGTAACATCATAGGGCCATAATTCCATTTTTTGCAACTAATACTTGCAAAACCGGCTTGAAAACGATTCGAGAGCTGTACAGTGACAAGGGATCTTGTGCATTAAAAGGCTCCATTGCTTGTTGAAAAATAAATTATCGGGTCCATAGTCCATGTATTATTTTTTTTTTTTTTTGATTCAGATTCGTCGATAGGCTTAAAATAGGATCATTTCTAAGCCCCGCCCCCCTCTCCAATGTAACACCTAACACTCACGCATTCCGCCCATAGCTCCGATATTCGTCAATCCTAAATACTTGTGTAGTTACATTTCATTTATTGATTCGATTCGATTTCTTTAAAAAAAAAATGTGAACTAAACGCTACTTAGCGATGTTGTACGTCTTCCCATTGTAGTTGTGATTATTATTATTTTTTTTCTAATATCGTTTGCAGGCATCATCAACCGAGCGGACGACAAATGCAAGGCTGCGTTTCAGAGTAGCTACGACAATTGCAAGAACTCTGTACACTGGTCCGTGAACTGGGCCCTGTGCTGGCCCATGCAAGTCACTTTCGTCTGCAATCTTGCACCACGTGAGTAAAACATTGGAGAACTTCCCTGCCGGTTATTGCGTCATACAGCCGTACATTGCGATTAAGAAATACAAAACTGAGTTAGGTATAGATAAATAATAATAATTACGTCACGTCTGTCATTGTATCTACCTGTTGTTTATAACGACGCGCTGTTTATACTGAAGGTTTTCGGAGCTCAATGACTATATGGTACATCTGAATTTTGTTATGTATGTATTACTCCCTTATATACGGTACCTATATTCCCTTTCCTGGGTCGATAGGCCGCTGATCATTTGCGCCATAAAACTGTTATCGTATTAACATGTTTTTTACAGGGTAGTTTCTAATTTGTATTGCTTTAGTTATATCACCCTACATTTTATAGATGCCAAAATTAGTGCAAGATTGGTCACTAAAAATTTCATGGAACATAATATGGGTAGGGTCCAAGGCTTATCATAATTTTATACAATCAAAACTGGCAGTTCTGTGCGTTTTATAATGGGCACAAAACAACTGAAAAATCTTTAGTCTCTAAAATACAAATATGTGTAGTTATATGATGTAGGTTTAATAGGTGGTTAATTTTAATCACAAAACTAAGTTTTTAATAGTTTATAAGTTCGTTTACCTATTACAATTCCTACTTTAAATATTTATTAAATTCGTGAGACCGTGACAACATAATACAGACGTTAACAGTAGTATTCGTGTACAAACATTTAGATTTGAGACCGCAAGATAAAATCTACCTGCAAGTCGGTGCTCAAAGATTGTTCTAAGTACTAAGAACATTTCAGGTCGAAACTGCGGACACGACAATATAGTCGGAAGACGCACACCAATCAGCATATTTAAATAAAAATTGTTATATGTCAATGTCAAAAGCCGAAAAAAATTTACTGAGTGTATATTTGTATTCTATCATTTGGTTCAACTCCGCCCACTACTTTTCAATATATCTGTCTATCGATTACGCCATGCCTTATATTAATAAAAATGTATAAATATTAAAATTAAAAACTTAAAGCGTTGGTACCTAATTGGCTTGTTGTATACTTGTTTAATGTTCTAATCTTAATATATCATAGAAATCATTATTATTATTATTAAATAAATTAATAAATCATACTAGTTATTCTACTCTAAAATCTTAGTATATGGCATACCAATACGATATAAATATTTTAAAGAAATTATATATTAATACATAATAATACTAATAAATTTAACATACGACTCGTGTTATCAACTAATAATTTTAATAATCGATTCAGTAAAATATTTACTTAGTCTATATTTTATGGCTGAGTTATATAAATTTAAGGCTCAGCGGAATTAAAATGTCTATATTATAACAATGTACATTAGCCGATGAAATCAAAAACTAGTTGATTCGATATATTTAACTTTTTTTTCAAAAACTGGATGTTTCGGTAGAATCGATAAATCCCTAATACAATAATGGCGGTACTATGGCGTTGGCGTACCTACTATACCCAGAAAATTGTTAAGGGAGTTGAATACAATTATACTCAATAATTACTTTTATTTATTTTGTCTCCACATACAAGTATAATAGACAATAGTTTATAGTGTAGTGTACTTCATACCTAAACTTAATAGATAACTTTATAACTTAATAGATAGGGGGTACGAACACGAGTATTTACAACCCGAATGTAAGACCCGCGCAATCATTATATACTTACACCAGACCAGACATTAATATGTGCTATCGTGACGCAGTGTTTGGTGGTGGAGACGTATGCAATTCCGGAAAATCGGTAAATTCCGGTTTCGGCAAAGGATACGTGTACCTGACAAAGTCCAAGGACGAGTTAAAACGAGAATTCCTGCACGTAAAAGTCAATTACAAGTTGAACAAAGTGAAAATAATGGTAATGTCCAGGCATTTGATTAGACCCTATAATTCTATACATATAGGTCAGACGACCTTACACAGCTCGTGTGTTATGTACGCACCGTCATCGTCAGGAGGCGCTTCAGGTCTATTCTAGTTATTTATAGATTTAGACAAATTTAATTTTTAATCTCTTTTTCTCGTACAATATACGCCATTTAATCGCCACAGCCAGTACAGCAAGAGTTATGCTTACCTATATATATTATTCATTTTTTTAGCTGCAACATATAAATAAATATATCTTCGATTTATAAATATTTAAGTTAAGAGGCGACCAAATTCAATTTTACAAGCAAACCATATAATATCAGGATGTCTGAGAGTGGAGAAGTTTTAACAGATTAGTGCGGTTTAGCGTCTGCGCAGTATTTCACCAAGGGTCACGTACACCATTCAATTGACATTTATAATAATATATTATGTTGTGAATTTTTGTGCGACAACATTTTCCTTTCCCTTTTAACAGCGTCCAATACTGTCAGCGCTTAAGACCTGTTAACTTTCTTACTCGGAATAGATTAATAATAAATAAAATAAGTATGCTCCGACTTGCTATGAAAAATCAAGCCTGATAAGTCGCACGCACAGTAAATGAAAAAAAATTTGAGCGTTTTATCTTACGAACGAAAATTAAACGTCCTACTCTTAAGCATTTTCGAATACCCAGCACTACGTATCGTTCCCGCTCAAATGGCCTACTACTCCGTTCACACATAATCAATTAACAAGTTTTTGGATAAAACAATATTCACGTTCGCCCAAACAAACAATCGTTGTCTGTCGGGAACAATAATAATAAACTATTACAAGCCGTCAGAACAGTTATTCGTGTCGTGATCTCAGTTATTGAATGCATATTCTATTATTAAATATTATACGAGGTAATTCATTGAACGTAAAACACTCATTATTTCGAAAAGTATTGACTGTTTTCAAAGTTTTTTTTTTACATGGCTTCAATTCGTTACAAAGCAACATTTTTTTAAATTAATAATATTTTTTCATATTTTATACTCTTAAAATGTTTTAAGTTTTTTTCCTTTTTTGAATCACAGCGTACAGTTTTAATTTCATATCCAGAGCAGGATATTTTTCCGAATATTTCAATACATAGAAATCAAATTTCTAACGAGTAATTTATAAGTATTTAAAGTTTTGATAAGCTAAGTAGTGGACCAACATTTTGCGGGTAACTGTGTACCACTCCACTCAGCTCATCTATACTTTAAATACTTACCATATAACTCGTAAATTACTTGTCTGAAATTTGATTTTTAGATATCGAAATAATTAGAAAAATAAAAATATTCTGCTTTGAAATTAAAACGGTATGTTGTCATTTAAAAAAGTAAAAACTAAAAACTTATAAGGTTAAAAATTATGAAAAAATATTATTTCTTTAAAAAAAAGAAATATTGTTTTGTAATGACTTGAAAAACTGTAAAAAAAAAAATTTCAATACTTTTAAAAATAATGTGTGTTTTACATTAAATAAATCATCTATTGCAGGGATGGCCAAATTGCGGCACGCGTGCCATTCGTGGCACATTTGTTGTTATTAAATGGCTCACTAATGTCAGATTAAATAATATATGATTTTAAATATTTCTAAAAAAAAAATACTATTGAATTAAATTTTTATTATCGCAGTGAAATTTCCCGATTATTATTCCGATACGAAAATTGTTAGTATACGATACGATAACATTTCTAAGTGTGTACTAGATTACTATAATAATAAAGCTAGTCTTTAGTCGTATTATAATCGCCGTGCGTTACGAGTAGTCTGCATCGTTAAGTGGGTGTGCGCGTATTATCGTGAAAATGGCAACTTATAAATCAGGTACTTCGGGTTTAGGCGTAAAACGAAGCTATCAATAAATCTATAAATTTAAATTTATATTTTATGGAAAGAAATAAATATTTTTTAAGGCACATTCTCAATTTTGTATTTATTATTTGGCACAATATAGAAAAATGTTAGCCACACCTGATCTATTGTATGATATGTATCTACATTTCAATTTGACGTACACGCCGCCGTGTTTTAACCGTGTTAAGCGCCAGGGACTCTGAAAACGGAATCAATAAGAAACAATATAAATACACAAACCGTTTACGACAAGTAACACATGTAGAGGGACACTAACATTTTGTCTAAATCGAATCCGAACAAATAACGACGCTTAGGTTCGGCATGGATAAAGAATAAATTGGTTGGGGTATGAGAAGTGAAGCGGGAGATACCGATTCGCATAATGTAGCCGCCGTCGCGTATAACGACGTCCCGTCGGCCGAAGAAAAACATTTATGTCATTTACAATTCACAGACGAATTTATGACTGCAATGTGCGTAAGGTATAGCAACGCGTATTATTATATTGTACCATGTACATAAATATAAATAATGAATAGCGTGTGCAGAGTAAACGGAGATTCGAAAAACGTATTTATTTATTTAAAATGTCGATCCGCTCTTATTCTGGAAATGCCGAACACGCCAATAACTCAAAAAAACCATTTCTGTCGCTGAATTATTAGTATCTCCAATTTCGGCTGTAACCGCGGTGGGACTGCGGCCGAGACGCGGCCGTCGCGAGATGATAATAATAGGCTACAACTCATTTGCACACAATTTACGAACAATAGAAACATTTTTTCAAAAAAATTTAACCACGTATGGGGTGTACATAATCTGCGTACCTCTAAATTTTCGAATTAGTTATAACTGATGGTGAAAAATTATTATACTCAAAAATTTTCCTTTACCCTTTATAAGGCTTAAAACTATATGTCTTATCGTATTCTGATTTCATAGAGTAGCGGGTTTAAAAATGATATTTGAGCTATTTATTTTAGAACAGCTTCCTTAGCAAGCCATTTTTCACAATTTTGTCAAATTACAATTACAATCATTTTTACAGTGTTAATTCATTGAAATTGAAGTACATATTTAATATTTATTGGTACGTGTTTACACTAAAAATGTTTAAAAGATGATTTTTTTTGATTTGGATTTGTAATCAAAATATATTTTATTCATATAATTTTGTTTTTTAATATTTTTTTTTCTAGGGATATTTTCATTATTTTTTTTTAGTAAATTTATTTTTAAATTCGTATCGACTTGAATTTCCATTGATATTTTAATAATTTGGCGAATGTGAGAGTGGGAGGTATAAAATTGACTATTGATATGCATATGAAAGTTTTCAACTCCATTCGTAGTTCTTGGACTATTGTTTGATTCACTAGCCCATAATTCAGGCCTAAAATCAATATAATTTTTTAATATATAGTCTGGAAAATCCATAATTGTCTCACACAATTTGCGTCATTGATGTTACTGATAGATAAAAACTGACGGTAAACCACGAATAAAAATAATCGTTATACTTTAAGACTATAAGGTCCTGTCTAAGACACTCTTTATACCCAAAACTGTACTTATAAGCTAGTTTCCATTGTTTACTATTTGTTGTCTATTTGAGTTGTCGTAAATTTAAAAAATATATTATTAATATGTGCACAAACAAGTCTCCGCCATAATAATAATTATAATTAATGTTAGTCAATATTTTGAATGTCGATTTGATGATCAAATGCCGATTTTTATTTTCATTATGGAAACTACTACATTACGGATGTTTCCATGTCAGGATATTTTATTCATTTAAATGTGTGAATAATTATGAAAAACGTGCTGCAATAATATGAATTATATTTTGTTTTCGTTTCAATGATCACCAAATATCATACAAAGAAGTACCTATAATAATATTCTATATCAATAATCACTAGCTGTTATCAAAGAATATAAAATAAAAAAACTAAAAATGAATTCACGTTATTATCAGGTCTCTAAAAATGTATATTTTTTTACAATGCATATTATATTATCAAACATATACAAACACTCATACATTCGAATAAATTGTGTGCCAGTAATATTTTATTTTTTCAACACGTTAGAAAAATTGTACATTTTTATATATTATATGTTTTTAAAATAATATATGTTATTGATTTGACTTCTAAGCTTGAAAAGCAATTTGCAAAAAAATATTAAATTTAAAAATATGGAACGTCCGCGTTACCTATATGGTGATAATAAAATATACACATAGCTCTACATAGTAGTTTTTTCGTTTTTATAATTACATATTATTGAGATGATAATTTTCCCGAGCAACGTGAAAGCGAATACTTCTGTAGGTTAGACAAGCTATAGTGTTGATTTTGCTTTCAAAATACAATTGGCGATAGGAGATCATCGTTGTTTTCCGGTCGCTTATCTTCTAGAGCGCACATTTCTCCGATAAAAAAAAAAAAAACTACTGCGATTTACATATTGGTAGGCTGATTTCATTACGGTTGCTTACGTAAACCTTGACATTATCAAAAATGTGTATCCTCAATGTATTGCTGCAGCCTGGTATAATTAGCACATATATGTATTTATATTCCACTTCTAATGTAGGTTGAAAATGTTTAACGGATTCAGGGGCTTAGGGATTAAACGGTTTCGGTATCGCGATATTTTCGCACTAAATATAATTTCAGGATCGCGGCTTAACTGAGCAAATCCCACGCACGCGTCATCAAAGACCGTTTGACATTTTTAGGTCGTCGTACCCGTAATATTAACGGCCAATATATAATTCAAATGTACGAGTACGTTTATCGTTTGTATATATGTATGTATATGCATGTGTGTGTGTGTGTATGTATAAGCCCCCCAAGTCACAGCCATTACACACAACTACCATACAGCTCTGTGTATATTTTTAATACACCACTATATACAATATTGGTATACAGCAAAATAATTTATATTGAACATTTTAAACTAATTATTTAACAGTACATTTTTGTAATACGATTAATTATTATTATTAAGCAATAAGCAATAAAAACTATAATACATAAAACCATATCTAATTTTTGTGTTTTTTTTTTTTAATTGTTCATCAGTTAATTCTCCGATATCAAAGGTTAAATTTTTATAGATGGCTTACATTTAGCTACGGTTGATGCATTATAATATTATATTAAAACATAAAAAAAAGCTCTGGACGGGAATCTATCCCTATAATTACGCTACTTCATTTATGTATTCGCGGGGATGTGTGTGTGTGTCTAATGAGATAAGAGGTTTTACGCGGAAGCGCGTTCTCCTCTAGACAAGTGAATACCTACATATTATATAAATATATATATATTGTAGTACTAAAACATAAAAATTAACGAACCCGGTCTCGTGTTTTTACTCGTGCCCTCGTCACGATACTCAGCCCGATCAATTTCGAGACGCTTACGACGTGACCAGGGACATGATGATGGATTTCCGGGAGAAAAGGAGGGCGGCCGAGTTTGTGTTCATGTGCGTACGCCGTCTGCTGGCCTTTTCGTTCCTCAAAATAGTGTTGGAGTGAGCCCGTCTATATCGCTCACGAAATCGCGATGATTTATGATTATTGGTTTTTTCGTCGGTATTGTTCGCAGTAGTCAAAGTTACATGCACAAATACCTGACGGACATCGAACACGATAACGCGTACGTGACCCGGTATTACCGGAAGATCGACGCCCGGCGCAAAAAGACTGGCAAGCACACTTTGCTGCCGCTCAAGAAGACCGAAAAGGGCAAAGCGATCGACTTGAGGAGCTACAAGCTGGTTAACCGCGAGTGTGACTACCTGGTGGGTATATTAACTCACTTTCGCTTTTGTGTCTTTTCGTAGTTTTTGGCGCGGCCAACTAATAAAAACAAAGCTGTTTAGCAGTAGGTAGTGCTCGGGAACCGCTATCAGAACGATCTATATTTTTACCTCACTCGCGTAATTCAAACGACGTGCAGCCAAATCTGTAGGTGTAAATCGTAAACGCTTTTGTAATAATATGAATCGTCGGCTTAAAGCAAAAACTCACCAACTGCAAAACAGTGTTCACGATTTATCATAAAGAAATTACTTGACATACGGGCACTCTTCACGTAATTTTCCGACAGCAATGTCATGTCAACAAGTATAATATTTTATTACATTTTTTTATAATGTTTCGTTACTCTTTTGTGATTTTGTTATGACGGTTTTTTTTTTTTTTAATGTTATAATTATAATTATTACGGCAACAACAACGAATTGATTCATTGGATTTTATTTTTAAACCTCTACCAATCACGACACCAAATAACTAGATGCAAAAATATTATGCGGTAAACCCAGAGTTCAGTAAAATATGCAATAAAATAATAATAATTTTTCGTTCACTTTACGGATTCAAACATGGCTTCCTTTTCCATATATTACTCTTATTATGTACCATTATTATTTTGAGATTTAGAAAACCAGACGTATGATAAATAATACATACGAGACATCGAAAGACACTAACCAGCAATGTACATTGACCTCTCGTGAAATTCGAAGATCCTCTCGAACAGAGGTTAACTCACTGTATACTAATCTAACCTAAATTCAAACGTGATATTTTCACAGAAATATTATTTTAAAATTATTTAATAGGTCATCACTCATCGCGACGTGAATCTGAGCTCACCGCAGTGCGCCAAGCCAAGTTCAAGCAACATATATTGTGCATCTTTACATGAACCAATTCACCCAGTTTTTCTTAACCTCATACCTCTGCTTCCTAGCTTTCATAGCTTTTGAAATTTGAAATATTTATTTAGCTACAGTAGCTTAGAACAATGCAAAAAATTGAGCTCATAATATTAAGCCATTTCAACAACGAAGACTTTCAAAGTTCATATTTTTTGTTATTCTGACTAATTCACTCATCATCAAAATTATAAAGCACTTTTCGTACAAGTACCTAGAAAAGTGAAATTTGTCAGTGTAACATAAAGACAAAAATCTGAAAAAATTAGATTTATTAAATTAGCAGGACAACACAAAAATATTTTTTTCAAATTATTATTAAATATTAAATTATTGTAGTCAGAACTATTTAAAAGAACTTGGCCAAAATGCAATGAAAAAACAAATATTTAAGGAACTATTATGGTATTTATAATACCTTGGTGACATCGCTGGGCAGGGCTCCGAAGAATTGCCCATCTTACACAATATGTAAAAGTTAATAAATTTATACTCTTTAAAGTCGAGCACTGATTTAAAATACTTATGAATTGCGTTTGCGTTTTTTTTAGTAAAAAACAATACATAGGTAGGAGTGGTTAAACGTTGGAGGGAGGAATATATCCTTTATGACATTTTTTTCAATTTTTATGGTTGATATTTTTATAATGAAAATAATATGAACAATAATAATGTTTTTTATTATCTAATAAAATATAAATATTTATTTTTAATTTTTGACAAGAAAATTCCTTTTTTTCTGATTTTAAAAACAATAAACTTTGGGATGGAAGTATATACTGTACTTATAAATGTGATTTAGGGTAAAAAAGAATATTTGTATAAATAAAATAACTATTAAATTAATAGTTCAAACATAAATCGTATATATCATAAAGTAATCAATAAATTTATAGATATTTTTTTTGTTTCTTTTATAGTTAAAATTTGTTTGAAATGTAAATTTAACTCTTAAACATTTATATATTGAGCGTTGTTAGGGTTCTATATATTATTTCAGTAATTATGGGATATGGGTAGTGTTATAGGTACGGTTTATGTTCAAATATGCTCACAAGCCCCACTACAAAATCTTAACTCTTCAGACTTTTAGAAAATACCCCACAACAAATGTATCTAACCTAATCCTATATAAAATAGCAGACAGCGGCAGTATTAAAATTATATCATAATATTACCAAAATATGGACGCGATTGCAAATAATTTGATCTATCATTTTAATCTCGCGCGTGAGACTAAACGTAGTCATGCTGTATCCATCGTACACATAGGAAAGACAGTGGAGATTTCATCAAAAACCTGCCGGTTTGAATCGAAATCACGCGTGTTGATATTATTATAGATGCTTACTATCTATAAATATATTATGCAGAAACGACTCGGAACCATCCACCGCTGCATAAGTCCAATTTTCGTAACACTGTAATACATTTTGAGGTTAAACCGTGATGTTTCGTTCACCACGGATTAAACCTATCCTAAAACACATCCTGCGAATCTCTCGTTTATTTAATATTATAATCGTATGTTATATACGACTCTGGTGGGGTTTTGTGTGACAGATCAAACAAGACCACACGAGAGTATAATATTATCATTATTGTGGCATCATGCCAAAAGCATCCACGTTTAATTAACAAAACTCGAAACGTAATGAGTAATGACAACCATACGATGACGTTAATACGAACCCAAACTTGGAATAATTTATATAATGTGCCTAAGCTTTTGAATAGAGATCTAAAGCATTTTCGTTCCGTCCCACTATTTTGATATTATGTCAGTATCATTTAAATATATGCGCATACGTGTCAATCGCACGACGTGAAGTAACAATAAATTATAAAAACGATAAAATTACCTTTATTCATGAAAGATATTTCAAACCCTTTGCCAGACACACAATAATATACAAACTCCCGTGGCACATCTTGTCAAAGATTCAAAAAAGTGAGAGACGAAATTAAAAAAAAAGGTAGGTGTGCTTAAAAAAATAAACCAGTGATAAAAATATGGTAATAACTTATACCAAATCAAGTGTACATAGTGTACTATGCAATCCGTCAATTCAATACACCCGTCTTACCTGCAGAAGAAATAATATATATTATATAATATTATAGCACAAATATGTACTCAAAAGTTTTAAATTAAAATATAATAATATATATTATTATATAGTTAATTCAATTTTTAGTGGGTGGTTGGTAGTCGATTTCTGTTTTCGAAAACAGTTTTTAATAATTATCCCAGTTTTTAACTACTTTGTATTTTTTACTAACATGACAAGAATATTATGGAATTTATTATTTAAATATTATAAAAAATTATCGTAATACAGTGTATATCAATTAAAAAATGATTAACGATAAAAATAACAGATTCCAGATTATCTACTATGAGTGCATGTTCCCTATGCAAGTCATCAATCAATAATATATTTCTATAATGCGAATTATGATAGCAAGGCGCCCAGAATAGGCAATTTAGCTACACCGGTGTCTGGGTATCTTTCCTGTAATCTCGTAATATAATGGTTTCTTAAAAAATATCAAATCATACCAATTAAAATACTATAACATAATACAATTAATAATATTATAACTATAACAACAGAAACAATTTTCAGAGTAACTAAGAATGAAGTTAAAAGGTTGAAAAAATTAATAATGTTTTTATTTTGTAATTTTTTTTTTAATTTTATGTACCTATGCAAATTGGAAATATATGTAATAACTAACCATTTAATACATTTTATCAATAAATCGTATTTTTGCATATCCAACTATTTTTTACTATTCTTTACTGAGACGGGAAGATGGGACACAATAAACTGATGCCCGAAAAATTATTTATTAAAATGTAGATTTAAATTGTTGTCAATAATACTCGTATAATGAATTTTACAATTTTTAATATCGACAATATTTTTAATATTAGTTTCTTATCTTTTCTATGGTTTAGTTATATTGCGTTAAATTTTTATAGTTCAAGCTTAAAAAACTATTTATGTGCAACATTATGTTATATAATGTACATAATGTACAACATTTGTTTTTTTTATAGACATCTGAAGTTCAAATTTTAAAGCTATTAGATATTTAGATGAAGAATAACAATTTTACAATTGTACATAATATATTTTCTATACAAAACGCCATTTTCAAAACATTTTAATTAATTTTAAGTTATTATTTTTTTATACCATGAGATATATACACCGTACGACGGTAAGTCGATGTCAACTCAAAATCTTATAACAATGATACATGAAATTGATATGAATAATTTATATAAAATATACCTTCTATAATTGGTAATGCCGTGTTAAACCCGTGCACCTGTTATTGTTTCAGTTCAAATCATTGGTAAAATTAGTGTTTGAAGTCATCGCTGCCTCGTCGTTGGTTTTATTGGACATTGTGTTTTACGAGGCGTTGGACGTGATTAGGAGACACGCAAAAATCGATTACTTTCAGACCGGTCACCACAACCTGTACATCAAGGTCAAAGGCACCGGTATGATCGCTAACTTGCTCAGGTCCGTCGTGGACAGGTTTAATTTCAGGAAAAACATCACCGTCAACCTTAGCAACGAAAGTTAGTACAATACCTTACTCTACAGGCTACAAAAGGTGGGTATATTATCGTCATCGTCACAAACCATAAATGCAAAGCACAGAAAACTTACTAATAGTAGCTATTTTTGCACAATTTTTAGAAATAACGCGTATACGAACGCACATTCGTCGTGTTAATATTTTGTGAACGTGGGTGTATCAAATAGATCGTAAACATGAACAAAATTATTAAAATTCAAACTTGGAAAACTTTTAGGTTGTTCAAATGAAATTCCTTCTTTTAATTTATTTTTTATATTATTATCATGTTATTAACACTTTATTTACGTGGTAAATTGGTAAACATAAACTGATTTTTCTACCATGTGTATTTTCAAAGCTAAAATTTTTTTTGACTACAAAGAAAGGTGCTTACAAACTGTATAAAACGATAACCGAACTCGTATTACAAAATTTTACTTCTATACGTACTTACTGATCTTTTATAAATGTTAAATTAATTTCGGTAACCTTAGAATCATTAGCAAACACTAGTTGAGTAGTTCAGGTCCAGATGGTATCTCAGTTTTTTATTCTGTTGTCGTATTGCCCTCACTCACCTATTTTTTCAATTTAAAATACATCTCCCTAGAAAAATTTTTTTTCCCCTGTTTGGAAAGTTTACCAGGTAATTCCAATTTTATAAAATCAAATAATAGTTCATCTTATATTCTTATGTCACAGATTACCGTCCGATATCAGATTTACATTTTATGGGAAAGCTATTTAAATCAATTGTGTTAAATCGAATTGAGCGAACCGTATTAGGGACTCAGTCGATTAGGACGAGTTTTTCACATGCCATTCTACTGGGACTAGTGTGACTGATTTTACTACTTTTGTGCATAAAGATTTTAAATCCCAGTTGCAAGTCGCTGTGATCTAAACTGAATTTTCAGAGGCTTTTAATACTATCAATCACGGTTTCTTGATAATATATGTTTTAAATTGCTTAAGTATCAATGAACCACTTCTATCTTATATAAAATCCTACATTTGAGTATGAAACCCAAACTCGGTTTGTACGACATTAGTACGACATGTGGTATTTTAAATAATTAAATAAAAAAATTAAATAATTTCTACCACTACTTTATTCAACATATTTATAAGAAAAATATGTACGGTCATTATTTCATGATTAAACAATCATATAAAACAATTAATGTTTAATAATAATTTAATAGAAGTAATACAACGACAAAAAGGCCGGCAAGTGGGTATCGCCGTGTTATACAGTAGGTGTCGAGTGGATCACTGTAATGGATGTGCTAAATTTGAATCAATAATATAAAATCATTGTATACGAAAAACGATTCGGAGCGAAGACGGTCTACATTACTAAGAAGTATATTATTGATATTATTGATATCAAAGTAATTCATTTCACTATTATTATACAGTAGATGAGATTAATTTTTGCCTAAAACTTTGCATTTAAAAATGTCATTGTGTACATAAATCATCTTTGCTCAAAATCGTTTTTCGTATACAATGATTTAATATCATTGAATTCGAATTATACACGTCCTTTATCGTGATCCCACTCGACACCCACTGTACAGCAGAGCGGTACCCACTTGTCGACCTTTTTCTCATTGTGTTCTGTAATGTTTTATACAGTTTACACGGTATAATAACTATTTTATGTAATATTGTGTATTATTTAGGTACGTATAACCTAGGTGCTCATTTTAAACGTAGCTAAGATAATAATATCATACAAATATTACTTATAAATTATAATTTAAGTATATAATAATATTAGTATTATTCACACACCGTCACACCTGCACGAATTGAATGCTGAATAGGCAATTTAAATAATACTGAAAAATTATCATATTACCAGTGGTGTATTGGTACGGATACGGCGTATACACCCGTCAGCAGATTTTCGATTTTCGACGTATACCCAATGTAAAATATCATTTTACGGGTATACGCTCTTAAAATAACTCAAAAACCAATTATTCGTAGGAAAAAATTATTATAATAATATAATAATGAATTTTAAGTTCAATTTATTAATAACATTTTGAAAAATAGATGTTATTAAAATATGTAATAACTAATATGGAGTATGAATGCTCAGCCCACGGTTCTCAAACTGTATCATGCCATTTATAACGCGCGGCAAATGTGTTTCTTGTGGTGTTGTGTTTTTGTAACCACTGATGTTATTAAGTGTTTATCAGGCTATGACCAATTAAATGGCTTATTGATGTTTATTTATAGATTTATTTAAGAAATTATTGTTACTGCAATAATGGGTATTTTCCTTCTTGAATCTTTCTATTAGATTTTACGACTTATCGTAGTTTATCGTTTGACAAAGAAGACTATATAGTCGGTTTCATTGGTGATCACTGTTAGTTATAATATTGTTATATTCAATAATTCTATAATTATTCATTATATTGTTAATATATTATATTACAATCGTAACAAGGTAGGTTTTTATTTCTTCTAAAATTTTAGTATTAAACTTTTAAGAAACTACAAGTGTGTAAAGTTAATAATCAGTCAGGATAGCCCTTAAATCACCATGGTTCATGCGCAATAAACAGCTCCATAATGACACTGGAATTCCATACCTGCATAAATGGATCCAAAATCAGTCGAAGGAGCCGCTCACTACGAAATCGGTAGACGAACAAAAAAACCTAGACTGAAACCTCGTCTCCCTCAGGATATCTTCCGATCACAAGAAACAACACCAGGATCATCTGAATCTGAATCCGAACAAATGTAAACTCACACTCATTATATATTAAAAATTTTATTTTATATATATATATCATATTATATTATACTTATATTTAATTTACCTTATATTTCATTACATACACAATGTACATAGATGATACATAAGGAATTCTCAAATTATATATACTATCTTTTAC